>CAJGYO010000446.1:0-147615 GCA_904845875.1 Miscanthus lutarioriparius | reverse complement strand
AGGAGTTCTAACCTCCGAGGCAACGTACGCAACTTATACCCCGCGAAGATGACGGTTTCAAAATAGCAGAGGCTCACGACCTCTCTCTATTCACATGGCCGAGACCGTGCTCAACGCCAAGAAGACCTCGATCGACCACTAGGAGATCCCGAGCTCGAGGATCCACGCAAGAACATCAAGTCCAAGGAGCACAAGGTGATCCACCGGTCGACGGTGATCCCAAAGAAGACGGCCCTTATCGGGGCCAACTCGGATCCCAAATAGGAAGACGCGCTCGTCGGGGTTCTTGAGGAGCAATGTGGATGTGTTCGCATGGAAACCCATCGACATGCCCGGTGTACCTCGGAACTTGATTGAGCACTCCTTGAATGTCAACGGCAAGGCCAAACGTACCAAGCGCGGTTACTACGACGGTTACGCTTCGCGACAAAAAGGAGGCGATTAGGGTAGAAGTTACACGGCTTTTGGCGTGGATTTATCAAAGAAGTGTATCATCCGGAGTGGTTAGCTAACCCGATTCTTATGCATGCAAAAAGAATAATGAATAGAGAATGTGCGTTGATTACACCGATCTCAACAAACACTACCCTAAAGACCCCTTGGCTTGCCTCGCAAAGACGAGGTCGTGGAATTCCACCGCCGGATTGCGAGCTTCTTTCTTTTCTCAATTGCTACTCTGGTTATCACCGGATCGCTCTAAAAAAGGATGACCAGATCAAGACATCTTTTATCACGCCCTTCGGCGCCTTTGCTTGCTACGACCATGTCGTTCGGGCTCAAGAACGCCGGGGCTACCTACCAAATACGCTATATACAAGCTTGCCTCAAAGACGAGATAAAAGATGACCTCGTCGAGGCTTACGTTGATGATATAGTTGTCAAAACCAAGGAAGCTCATACCCTTGTTGACAATCTGGGACGACTTTTGCACCCTTAACACATTCCAGTTGGAAATTAAACCCAAAGAAGTGCATCTTTGGTGTTCCTTCTGGCATACTCCTCGGCAACGTCGTCAGTCGCGACGGCATACGCCCTAACCCAAAAAAAGTCAAAGCTATTTTGGACATGAAGCCGCCCAAAAAGGTGAAGGATGTTCAGAAGCTTCTTTGGATGTATGGTCGCTCTCGGCCGTTTCATATCAAGATTAGGCGAAAAAGGATTACCGTTCTTTAAACTACTCAAAGCGTCCGAAAAGTTTGAGTGGTCGGAGGAAGCAGACATTGCCTTCACACAGCTGAAACAATACCTTACGTCACCTTCGGTACTCACTGCTCCAATAGAAGATGAAACACTCCTGCTATACATTGTGGCTACTAATCGAGTGGTCTCCATGACCATGGTGGTCGAGCGAGATGAGCCCGGCCACGTCTACAAGGTACAGCGGCCAATCTATTTCATTAGTGAGGTACTCAACGAGTCCAAGACCAGGTACCCACAGATTCAGAAGTTGATCTATGCCATACTGATAACATCCCGAAAGTTGAAACACTACTTCGACGGATATCGTGTGGTGGTCGTGACTGAGTACCCTCTGCGAGACATCATTAACAACAGGGATGCAAATGGGCGCATCGTCAAATGGGCAATGGAGCTATGCCCCTTTTCCTTGGAATTTGCAAGCCGCACTACAATCAAGTCTCAGGCACTTGTTGATTTCATCGTCGAGTGGACAGACTTAAGCACGCCCGCCTCTCCGGATCCGATGAATATTGGACGATGTACTTGACTGGCTCTCTCAACATTGACGGTCGCGGGAGCAGGAGTCCTTTTATATCACCATCCAAGGAGCAGCTCTCAGACGTCCTTAGGATTTGTTTCCCAAATCTAATAATGTCGCCGAGTACGAAGCATGCCTACATGGTTTATGCATTGCGGTTGAGCTTGGCGTTAAACGTCTCTATGTCTATGGAGACTCGCTCTAGTCATCAACCAACTCAACAAAGGACCGGACACAACCAAATGAAAAGATGGAAGCATATCGCAACTTGATCGAGAGAAAGGTGGAAGGCGTAATCTATGGCGTCGAGTACATACATGTGGTCCAGGACAAGAATCAAGCAATGGATGCCTTTATCAAAGTTAGGATCATCCCGAGCAAAAATCCCACATGGCATATTCATCCAAGACACGCTCACGCCCGTCCATCGAAGAGAAAGATTCCACGGCGGACAAGCCTCCAGACCAGCAATTGGTACTACGGTTCGGCGTCAAGCACCAGCCGAGCCCCCCGACCACTCATGAGCCCTCGACTAGAGAATACCTTTCATCAAGTACCCTAACGAGATGGTAGCGGTTACAATCGATCGGACAGAGAACGAAAACCGATGCGCCGCAGATAAGTAGTATCTACTGCGTTGATGGGAACCTATGGCGCAAGAACACAAAAAGAGAAATCTTGATGAAGTGCATAACCCAGGAGGATGGCGAACGTCTCTGGACCAAATCCACTATGGCTCCTCGCGGCAACCACGCGGCCTCAAGAACGGCTGGTCGGCAAGGCTTTCAAGCGAGGTTCTATTGGCCGTCGGCCGATGTCCGACGCAGAGAGGCTAGTCCGCCCTTTGTGAGGGTTATCAATTCTTCGCCAAGAGAATCCACGTACCAAAGACATGAGATCCGCACAATACCACCTCCCGCCCTTCGCATCTTCGGGATCGGATATGATCGCCCTTCAAACCGCTCCAGTGAAATTTACATGCGTCTTCGTCTTTGATCGACAAATTTTCTAAGTGGATAGAATACATGCCTTTGGTACAGCATCCTCGAAAAGGTCATCACATTCCTCGACCAGGTCATCCACCGCTTTGACATACCGAACAAAGATCATAACCGATCTGGGTACTCGGTTCACCGGAAACGCTTTTTGGGACTTCTGCGATGAAAGGAGCATAGTAGTAAAATACGTCTCCTTGGCACACCCTAGAGCTAATGGACAGTCGAAAGGTGCAAATGGCATGATCTTGGACACGTTGAAGAAGAGGGTGTATAGAGAAAATGACAAGGCTCCCGAAAGATGGCTCAAAGAGTTACCACCGTGGTGCTGGGACTCGTAACTCACCTAGCCGTAACAATCGAATCGTCTCGCCATACTTTATGGTTTACGGTACCGAGGCGGTCCTCCTTGCAGAATATAGCTTTCGGATCAAGACGGGTAGAGAACTTCGATGAAGGCAAGGCCAATGAAGTACGGGAGCTAGAAGTGAATAGCGCAGAAGAAGAAGCGGCTCGATTCTTGTGTACGTCTGGGCCAAATACCTTCTTGTTTTACGCAGTACTACAACAAGAACGTTGAAGAGCGGTTTTTGTGGTGGAGACTGGTCCCGAAGTGGAAGATGAACCAGGTGGTGTCCATAAACTCGCAACCCCATGGGAGGGGCCCTTCATGATCAAGGAGGTCACACGACCAACGCCTTACTGAGTTAGCTCACGGATTCGTGCGGACGTACTCAAACTCGTGGCACATCGACAAGCTTAGACGATTCTATGCTTAACTCTTGAGAGATATGTACCCCTTTTGTATTTCTCGATTTACTTCAATAAAGCTATTATTATTTCTCCCACCACTCTAATGTGTCACTTTGACTTATATGGTTATTCTAACTTAGCGAAGAAAAGCCGACCACTACTCCTTCTACGGTTTTGGAGCGGGGACTGTTTCCTGTTCCTCCCAACACGTGCATGGGATCCGCTCTCTATGTTGTGGGTGATCGGCGAGTCCCCTTGGTTTGACTTGTCCGCATCTGCATGTGCACACAGTCACGCACCTCACACCGACCACATGGCAAACTAGGGCCGCATAAAACTTTTCGTGATGATTTGTCGGGTAAAATGGTACAACTAAACAGAACGTTATTATGTTCTCACTTAGTTCCACCAACATAAGTTTCAAGCTTAAAACGCTTTATACAAAGCAACCAAGCTTATAATGATATACAATTACGTTATTACAAGCTTGCCTGAAGAGGCCCAAGTTTACAATAACACAACTATGTCCTCCTTCTATAGCTCTAAGCCTATTACATTGGCTGGTCGGGGTACGCGGCACCTACTGCTCGTTGCTTCCGATATTCTACTCGAGTCTCGGGGACTCTTGTGCTAGCCGAGCTGAAGGGGATGGCCCCACCGATGCCTGGCTGGTCGAGACCGTAGGCTTCGTCGGTTAGGTAGCAACGGATGGCATTTCCAGCTAACTTGTCGATGGCATACCTTGTACAGGTGCTATCCCACCTCCACACGGATTAATGTCGCCAATTATCTTTGACGATAGATCTAGGTGGGCCACCCAAAGCTCATCCGCCTTGTCTGGGTCTACTTCCTTCGGGTATCCAGCCTCCAGGCGCTTGAGATCGATCAGAGGGTAGTGGGCACGCACCATGCTTAGCACATGGGCGCCCGTATACTCACCCGCCTCCTTAATGAACTCCTGAACCATCCCCATGCTTGTGCATCTCTCTACCACCCAAGTCGGGGGTCCTTGGCTCTTCCTCCTGAGTGGCCGGGTCGACAAGGTCGAGGATGGGCAAAATGCCGCTTGCCACTTCACAGGCGGGTTCTTCCATGTGTCCCGATCCTCGGTGGCCTCGAGGCATTGTGCTTTCTAGCCACACGCTCTTTCATCACAGCTTCTAGATGCCTCTTGGCATTGGCTTTTAAAACTGCACACCGTACAAGACATCAAATTTAAAGGCACGACAAGTCAAGGCGGGCAACAGAATGAGAACGGTGGCCTGGAATACTTACTCTTCAGTTCTTCCTTGATTTTGGTGGTGTGGTCCTGGAGTTGAGACCGGGCTGCGCCCGCTTTCTCATTGTCCTCCTTCAGTGACCACACTCTGCGGTCACGTGGCTATTCTCCTCTCGGGGCGGGTTACCTCGACTTCTAAGCACAGACATACCATTTGTCATTACCAAAGAATACAACAACACGTGTCATACACTTGATGTGACAAAATGACAACTTACTTGTTTTTTGATGCTCTTTGTCATTGAGTGGCCGACCGCTTACGGTTTTGTGTTTCTTGCTCGTTCTCTCCTCGTCGGCGGCTTCAAGTTGGCGGGCGCAAGCGTTCCACCTCGGCCGCTAGTTCTCTATTGCTCGCCGTGATCCCCTCAATCTGGTCGAAGCACTTCTTTCGGTACTTCACGGTCTTCATCAAGTCCTGCATATAAGCAAGCTAAGTCAGACAGTTTGACTACATTACAGGGTCAAGTGGTCAAGCCAAACATACCTGGACTTCTGTCACCAAACGCTTTGCATTCGTTCAACTTTTTGGGTCTCTTCAATCTCGGGATTTCTTTGTACATAACCCACTCGTTGTTTACGCCTCGCGATACATATACATGTTGTCGTTTGTCTTTGGGACGGCCTAGGATCTCTTCGACTTCGTCCTCCTCTTGGCCTCTTGTTCGGTAGCGCTAGTCGGAGATAGTGGTCTCCGTGACCACTATGGTTTTCCCACGAGCCGTAGCATCGGCAAGCGTATTCTCAATGCCAACTCGGTTCTTTGCTCCTTGGCTCGATCTGGTTCCCTTGGCGCCAAGGTATACGCCTTTAGCGAGCTAGTGCTCGAGCATTTGTACTTTGCTCGGCTGTCTTCTCGACTAGCTGCTCGGGGACTGACGTTGGGCTGCTTTCGTGTGCTACGGTTCTGCGAATTTCTTCTGAGTGGCTCCACGATTAGTCGCCGAGCGATTCTTTCCGCCAAGACTTGCCCGAAGTTGTACCACAACCGGCTATATGGTCGGGATTTTCGGTGGGCGCCGACCTAATATGCCAGAGAAAGTTCAAAAAACAATAGTATTCAATACAAATTATAATATTATATCAAGGTTACAGATACTTACAGCTTGGAAGCACGGAATAACGTAGTGAAGGAACGTCTCTTTGACCGCGCCTGCTCCATGTGCTCGGCGGGTTCCACCGGGTCTTTTTCCACCACCGGTACTGGCGTTGGGGTTTGGTGCTTGACACTTCCCGCGCTTGTTTTCTATGTTGCAGTGGTCGGTGGTGCGATCACTACTGGCACAGAGGAGCTACCCTGCTCTGTTGACCCCATTTGTCTTCTCCTCTTTCGGGGGATGAGTCAAAAGATGTCCGCATCCTCTGTTTCATCGTCTGAAAGGGGGAAGATGGCCTGACAACGTTTGTTGGCTTCTGGCCGCTTGCTAGCAGCCTTGGCTGTTACATCCTCCCCAACTCCGAGTACCGCCCAGTCGATGCCTTCGGTACTGGCATTGGTCTGGGCGGTTGAGCCGGCAATTTGCGACCAATCCACGCTAGGGGGCGGATACACGAATACTGCTGCTCGGTCATGACCATTACTCTGGGAAACATAAAGGAGACAACAATCAAAGTTTTTGTTACAACATAAATCTACAGGCACAAGGAGGCATCATTTACCTTTGGGGGAGGTTGGGCTAGCTTGAAGGCGTGCTCAATGTCGTTTAACCTAACATAATTGGGGTCGGCTAGATTGAATAGCTCCCCAATTCTGGCTTTGATTTCTACCTTGTCGAGCGCCTCTTTTCTGGTCCTCGTCGGATTTGCGCTACCCTGGTACTCGAAGCCAGGATGTACCCTCTTTTGGCAGGGCTGGATCCTTCGGCTGATGAAGTTCCTGACCACGCTTGGACCATCCAGTTTTCCCCATGGGATCAACCCGAGCAGTTCTGTAATCTGTTCCAAGTGCTCGGGCTTCTCCGACCAGCTGTTCTTCTTCTCCAGAATCAACTCCACGTCACACAGAGTGATCGTGTTCGGCTCTTCGTGGATGTAGAACCATTTCTTGTACCATTCGTCTAGTGAGGTGTTCCATGGGCAGTGCAGGTACTAGGCCTTCATACCGTCATGCAGATTGAGGTATACGCCTCTGGCTATCTTCGAGCCTCCGCTCCCTTTCTTCCGCAGAGAGCAATGTATGGCGAAAAGAGGTCGAAATGGGGCTGAAGCCACCATAAGCTTCAAAAAGATGGATGAAGGTGGAGACAAGAAGAATCGAGTTGGGATGCGATTGCAAATCCCAATCTCGTAATATAAGCAGAGCCCCTAAAGGAAAGGGTGCACTTGGAACCCCAAAACCTCGCTTGAAGAAATCCTCGAAAACCACAATCTCACCTGGTTGTGGATCGGGAAGCTTTCTCCTTCCGGCATATGCGCCATCCCATGAGTGCCTTGTTGTGGAGCACTCCCATGGCGACGAGGTCTTTGATGGTGCCGCTCATTGCTCCTTGACTTCCACCACTCCTTCGCCATGACTCCGCCTTTCTTACAGGCGTTTCTCTTCGCCATTGATCTGCCCTTGTTAAGAGGGTGGATCGGTGGAGGAGGGATTGGTGGTGATTTTCGGAGGAGTAGGGTTTGGCGAGACGAAGAAGAAGGTTGCGGCGGTGAATGACAATGGGGATCGGTAAAAAGTAACTTACCAAATTGTATATTATAAATAACCAAGGGGCTCCGTCGTTTCGTCCGCTTGAGATTCTTAGAAGCGTCTTGCACGCCTCGTAGACGGTTGTTTTCACAACCTCGAGATCTCGCCAAAAACGCTGCTTTATGTTTCCGGTGTACATGCCTCTTCATTGATAATGTGAGAGGGCCCACATCGCACGCACTCCATCTGAGCACCAAGCGATCGCTTGTCGAAAAGAGTAAGAAGGCGGTGATATATTATATCCGTCTCGCATTTTTTTACCGACGCGTAGTAGATTGGACTTGACAGAGTAAGGAGATAAATAAATACACCAAATAATAATACAATCGGCGTTCTTTTCTTTTGGTGCATATCTTGAGCTCAATGATGGCCCGGACCACTCGCCGTGCTCGGGATCGCCGGACCATCGCCGTGTTTTCGGGATCGCCGACCATCGCTGCGTGCTCGGGATCGCCTGGACCATCGCCGCGTTTTCGAGCACCGCTGAGCCACTCTCACGCTTGGGGATTGCTCCGACTCACCGATGTGCTCGGGGATATCCCCGACCACTGCTTTCGGAGATCGTTCTTCTCGGCTACATGTGATTAGTACTCACATACGGTTGAGATACGTTTATTAGACCTTGCTACAAGGCTCATACCTCGCCTTCCAAAGAAGCTCGGGGACTACATCGATGCGATGCACACCCGCAGTGCATCTCGTATCGCTTTGTCTGACGATTGGATTCTCAACTTAATCGAATTTTTTTTTGACCTCGGCACCACGCGTGCCTATGTCACATACTACCAGGATCGGGGACTAAGTGGGCACACTTCACCTTGCGGTGAATGTGTTTGTTTTTCGACTCCTACGTCTCTGATGATCAAGGACGCTACGTTTCAAGACGCACTTACATTTCTTTTTAGAAATACAAGTGGGCACACTTCACCGGACGAAAATCTTTTTCTTTTTTCTTAAGAGCACCATATATTCTTCGGACAACCAACTTCTCCGGTGACAATGGTGGTCGAGAGGCGTCAAGGCTCAAGCCTTACTTGTTGGAGAAGGTTAAAATGGCGTGTCGCATCATAATACATGGTGCTCGGGGACTAGCTGTGGGGGTATTAACCCCTATACCCTTATGGCTAAGCTTGGGCCGGACCGGATCGATGGGTTCGGTCCACCAAAAGACGACATGTGGCCCTTGTTAACTGATCGAGTCCCGCAAGTAGGAGTTAAGGTGGATCTGGCGATCAATCAAGATCCCGGTCGGTTAGAATAGGAATCCTTATCCGCCACATATGGCAATTGTAATTGGCTAGGATTAGTTTCAGATCTGTAACCCCTTTAACTATATAAAGTGAGGCGGGGGACCCTCTAGAAAGACATCTCTCATTGACATACAACCAAGACAAATCGGGACGCAGGGGCGTAGGTATTACGCCTTCTTGGCGGCCGAACTGGATAAAACCTTGTGTTTGTCTTGCATCGCCGTCTTGTTTGTGGCTTGCACATCTGTCTGCCGACAATCTACTACCTTGGGTATACCCCTAGGTAGACTGCCGACCATATTTCGTCGACAGTGATGGTGGGGTAACTCTGTTACAAACCCAGTATGTGGAAAAGGTGCTGAGTCGCTTTGAGTTCAGTGACTGTGCACCTGCTCCTACACCTGTAACACCCTAAAATTAGTCACTTTTTAAAAAGAGTAAAACAATTTCTGTTAATTGTTTTGTGCTCATAAAAACATAGGTAAAAGAAAACTTTCTTTAAATTAAATCCAACATAAGGGTAGCTGAAAGTGCATCTAGCCCTTTAGTGGGTTTTGGTTGATTGAATGACAACGTGATTAAAGGACTAACCCGTTTGCTAAGTGTGAACAGGTAATAGGTTATCTCACAGGTACTTAATGAAAGCCAAAATGATGTGTTGTTGTATAAACAATCTAGTTCGAGCACAAGACAACAATGCAAATGGAATTCATGTGAAGGCTTATTTTTTGTGGGATTTCCATTGACTATGTGAAAGCAAGCTCATGATTATTAGTTAATGAGACATGAGGGATTGCATATGGAATGGTCTCATATTTGAAGCTTGCTAAATTAAAATGAAAAAGATAACAATACATATGAATGGATGATTCAACACAAGATGTGACTTGATGGCTTGAGATGGTGAAGATAGCAAGGAAAGGCTTCGAGGTACTAAGCAAGGGTGAAGGGCAAGCGACGGCTTGGCGGCCGAAGAACCTAGCTAGGGTGAAGAAGAAAGTACTTGCATTTAGTTGAGGTACTAGTCAAGCTAAGATGGTCATATTGATGTGAAGGATCAAATCTATAATGAAGTATTTGATGGAAGTGACTTGATACATTTGGGATTATTCAAACTTGATGAATGGAATCAAGTCACATGCTCAAGATGGCTATGCTCAAGTGAAAGATCAACATCAACATGTTAGCACCCTTACTTGATGAAGATTGGAAGGGACGGCATCAATTCAAAAGAACAACTCAAGTGGTACAAATTCATATTTCCGTTTGTCTTGAGTTTAATAGGTATGCCCGTACTATTAAGAGGGATGCATCATGTTGATAGATAATGTTTCATAAGTGCTCAAGCCAACCCATGTGAGTTTTGAGTATTTGAGAGACAAAAGAGCTAATCGATTTGTTGTTTGATGCGGCAATGGGGACGTGTCCGGTATTTGTCCAACAAGTATGTAAATTGTTGTTCTCGGGTTGGTTAGTCGGGAGTTCCGACGTGGGTCGGGAGTTCCGACGGTCGGGAGTCCCGGCATGGGTCGGGAGTTCCGGCGTGTCGCACTTCAACCGACTTGGAGGGTTCTTCGTCTGGTCATACAGGACGTGTCCGTATAATACCGGACGTGTCCGGTATGGATGACCGAAGAAGCCAACGGCTAGTTTTCAAAAGCCGTGAGGGTCGAGAGTTCCGGCGTATGTCGGAGTTCCGACGGTCGGGAGTTCCGACATATGTCGGGAGTTCCGACACCTCACTAACTTTAACTTCGATTACATGTTTTTCAAAATTACGAGGTCGGGGTTCCGACTTGAGTCGGGAGTTCCGACGGTCGGAAGTCCGGCATTCTTCGGGAGTTCCGATGCCTCACAACATCACAGTAACTTAGTTATCGTTGGCGCGATCGAGTCATACCGGACGTGTCCGGTATGCATACCGGACGTGTCCGGTATTACAACAACTATAAACGGCTAGTTTTTCAAGGGGCTATAAATACCCCAAGCCTCCACCTTTGGAGGTCTGCTGATTTCTTTGAGATAGACACACGTTTTTGAGCCTTGCCAACTCTCCTAAACCCTCTCTTAGTGAGTGTGTGATCCAAATTACAAAATCAATTTGTGGGTTAAGAGAGAATTTGAAAAGAGAGCAAGCCACCACTTGAGCACTTGTGCATATTGTCAATCTCGTGATTCGCATTTGTTACTCTTGGACTCTTGGGTCCTAGACGGTTAGACGTCACGGGAGAGCACCCGGGAGATTGTGGTGTGCCTCGGAAAGTTTAGAAGTCGATTCATTCCGCCTCGGAATCAATTAGTGGAAGGAGGAAAAGGAGTTGGAAAAGACTCCGGCTAGAGTGACCTTCGTGGTATCCTCTAGGGCTGACCTTGTTTGGGTGGCATGCAGCCCCCTCAGCGGAGAGTAGGACTCGAACGAGTCCGAACTTCGGTAAAACAAATATCGTGTCTCAATTAGCATTTCATTTGATATTTGTGTTGCTCTAGCACTTGTGCAGAGTTCTCTGTATATCTTGATAGTTAAATTAGGTGCCTGCAGCTTTGGTTTGAAGATAGAAATCAAAAGGAGCAAGTTCGAGGCTGATCTGCGAAATCGTATATCTGGGACACGTCCGGTATTCATACCGGACACGTCCGTTATTTCTGCATGCACTAAAAATAATTATTCTCTGTTCTAACTTGATGTTGCGGGTTGTAGCTTCTAGATATATTCTTTATACCTTGTTTACTCTGTGGCTAACTTGTGAGGGGTGGTAGTACTCTTAATTTGGAGTTTCCATTTTGAAACTCCCCTTTCTAATTGTTTCCGCATTTAAAGGTGTTAATTTTCAGAAACGCCTATTCACCCCCCTCTAGGCGACATCCTAGGTCCTTTCAATTGGTATCAGAGCAAGGTTCTCACCTAAAGCTTCACCGCCGTGAGAAAAGGATGTCGACGCCTATCGAGTTGGAGCCGGTGCTTCTCCAAAATGATGGTTCAAACTTTCTACCTTGGTCAATACATGTACTCAATGCTTTTAGAGATATTAGTCCACTTGTTGAGCATATTGTGGATGCAAGCATACCTCTTTCTATAGTTGATTGGAGCAACTACAAAAATTTGTCAAAAGAGGAAGAGATATGCGTGCAACTCAATGCTCAAGCTATTAATATTATTTTGAGTACATTGAGTGTAGAGGTTCAAGATGAGGCAATCTTCAATGGACAACCACCTCCGGAGAGTGCTCATCTCATTTGGACTAGACTTTTTGATTTGTATGGAAAATCCAAATGTGATGATGCACTTGAGATTAAGTCATTGGAAAGTATGTCCATTGTGTCATCATACAGCGAAGAAGCCTCACAAGACCTCAAGAGCACCGAGCCGGAGCAAGAAGTGCAAGCAAGACATGACATGCGTCTTCAAGTCACACATATCTGGACGTGTCCCAGGTATGGCGAAGCAAAACACAAAGAAGCAAACCATTGTTTAGCGATGCTCAAGCCGATGGCGACCAAGTGATGAGTCAACCTCAGTATCTCATGATACTCATCACTTGTGTCTCATGGCCAAGAAAAGCAAGAAGAAGAATAACAAGAAAGATCAAGAAAAGGAGAAAGCACAAGTAGATGATCAAGATAAGAGTGATGTTGAAATTGAAGACAACTACAACCTTGATCATCTCAACCATAAAGACAAGTTCATCATCATGAAGATAGTTGAAAAGAATGATGAGCTTGAAGAAGAGATTGAGAAGCAAGAGCAATCGCTTCAAAATCAAGAAAAGTTTCTCATCTCCAAATTGCAAGAGCTAAAGGCAATAAATGAGAGGTATGAAAAATTGTCAATCGAGCATGCTTTAGTTACTAATTCCTCTTCTAGTGTTTCACAACTAGAGAAGGAAAACTTCGAGCTCAAGGCAAGGCTCGATGAACTATCAAGCAAGTATAATGAGCTACAAGCAAATTATGTTCATCTAAAGTGCTCTCATGAGGAAGTAGTAGAATCAAGCATCATGCTTGAGGTGGCTCATGAGGTTGTGATTACATCGGTAAAATTCTCTCAACCTCTCACACATCCGCTCACTAGTACACCATCTCAAATAAATATTTCTTGTACTAATGAGTGTGCTCCTTAAACAAAGCCAATCTTCGATTGAGCTAAATCTTATAGAAAACATAGAGCTCAAAGAAGAAGTGCAAAGATTAAAGAAAGATGTGATTCGGTTGAAGGGTAAGGAGAAAGCACAACCTTCTCAAGATAACCGTGATAACATGGTGAAGAAGCTTGAGAAGGGTTCAAACCTTGCTTCCTCCAAAGCCCAACAAAAGAATCACATCTCAAGCAAGGCCAACACAACCAAGAGCAAGAAACATGGAAAAAGGATGTGTTATGGTTGTGGATTGTATGGACATGAGTGGGCTATGTGTCCACACAAGAGTTGGGCCGACAAAGTTGAAGCCGCCAATCAAAAGGCTTCTACCAAGAAATGCCCAATGTACAAAGAAGCAAGAAAGGAAGCCCAAGTTGCAACTAGAAGATGCTATGGGTGCAATGAGATGGGCCACAAGGTTGATAGATGTCCATACAAGCAAATCAAGCATAGAGCACACAAAGGCCGCATATGCTATGCTTGTAGAAGAAAGGGGCATCTAAGCTATGAATGCCCAAATGGTAAAACTCCTAAGCCAAACACATTTGTTTATAATGATATGCTTAGGAAGACCACAAATGGAGTTAGCACTAGTAAGGTGATGTGTTCACCACAAACTAATGCTAAAGCCATTTGGGTGCCTAAGCACTTATTGACTAACTCAAAAGGACCCAACAAGAGTTGGGTACCAAAGTGTGCTTAGGTTAATGATGTAGGTACTTGGTAATGGGATGAAGGTTTCGGGGTGATTGAGCAAGCAATGTGACAATTTTCACTCAATCTATCAACCAATTCTTATCATAATTCCTTATATGGTTGACCCGAAGATAATTCAATGAATATATCATATATTTCATTCTCACCATTGGTAACAAGTACCTAAACCTTTTAGGATAGCCACTTTGTTCGTTTCATGTTCTATAGTTCACAAATAAGTACATTTGTGAAATAATGAAAGTGGCTAATTAGATTCAATTAAAAAGAATTTTACTTTGTCATATGATGCTTTTAATAATTCTCTAGTAGAGCAATTCATTTGTTGAGGTGCAAGTATACAATAAATACTAGAGCTAAACAAGAATCACAAGCAGAAGAAATTAATTGTCTCATCCTGCAAATATCGGACGTGTCCGTATTACTATCGGACGATGTCTGGTATGGCGAGGACGAGAAAAGTCGAGTGTTTACGTTACATGTATTCCAGGACGTGTCCGTGATATACAACCGGACGTGTCCGGTATTACAGAACCGAACACAAATTAAATTGCAACTGAGTCTTTGATTAATATATGATTCATAAATCTCTAATTTACTCGGAAGCTTGTGATTTATTAAATCTAAGTGGATTGTGAGCATCTCCTAACTCAATTTTAAATATGGCAAACTTATTTGATTTATGGTCAAAATAGAAAATTGGCTCCCGATTTCTTAATAGAATAAAAGTGCTTGTTGAAAGTTGTTCAAATTACTTAAAGCACTTATTTAGGGGGAGCTAAGTTTCTATTTTGCACCATTGTGGACTAACAATTTTATCTAGCATTATTTGTAGTCCTTTGGATGAAAATTGATTTCATATATGGTATGATTATTTGACAAGTGAGGTCAACATGATGTTGTCATGCCATGTATTATCTCAAAGGTGATATTGTGGGCTCAAGGCAAAGGTATGTATTTACATACATGCATTGTAAGTGCATCTAAGGCCCTTTATATGCTAGTTTGTGCATTTGTGTGATATAGGATAGATGTTTTACAAAATCCCTAACTAGCATGTGTAGGTGGTGTGGTTTTTGAAAATCATGTGGTTTTTGGGTCTTTGTGACATAGTCATGTCATATTGTGATTGTTGCTACCCTTGGTTGATTATTTGCCTAATCACATGTGACATGGTTCTCTCAAGTCTATAAATATCCCTATGTCCCACTAAAATCTCTCAAATTTTGAAAATCATAAATTTGCCAAATATACTGAAAAAGAAAAATCAATTCTTGGCTAATTCATGTCCCTAAGTGAGAATCCTAAGCCTATTTCAATTAATGCAAATATTATGCCTAGGAAGGTTTGTCATGGTACCCTATTGGTTAGTATTGCAAAAATATTCCGCTATTCATACTAAGGCTATGCCTAAGTATGTTATGCGTCTAACATGGGAGGACCCAAACTAGTTTGGGTACCATCGAAAAAGTGGATGATCGTTTGTAGGTACCATGGCATTGGAGACTTGATTCAATGGAATTATTATTGTTCATCTTATGTTGAGTCAAGTATTGAAGCCTAGTGCAATTCTATCCCAATGCCAAGTCAAAATTGAGTGAAGTCCATATGCTATCAACATACAAGTGTCATATTCAAGTTGTAGGAATTTATTGATATATTTGAAGGCATGCAAATAAGTGGAGTTGAAGCTTGCAAAGATGATCATAAGCTATCAAGGTATATCTCTTGTTGATCAAAGTTTATTTGGTTGCATATGAGTTAATTGAATTGGATACATATGCATATGTTGCTTGCTATGAGATGTTTGAATGGATTAAATGCTTAAGTAATCAAGTTTGAAGTTGGTTTGATTGGATATGTTCATAAGATTTCTTCTAGTAAGTGGTTTGAATGGACATATGTCTTGTGAGAGTATTCAAACAAATTGATTTCAAGTTTGGTTCAATTTGGAGAAAAATGGCTCAATTATTGAAATCTGTCCAATATTGAAAATCTAAGCTAGCAGTGATCATAGACATGTTTGAGTAATCAAATCTATTTGTATTGGCTTGAAATTTGGTCTGCATGCTCTACACTTATGGTATTAGTTGCTGTGCAAATTTCATGAGATTTGGATAAGTGATACTTCGGATTTGGAGTAGATCTTGTCAGCTATAGTGCAGCAGTTTTCAGCATGTACCTGTGTGGAAAGATATGAAATCTGGTAGCAATATAGAAGTCCAAAGAAGCTCAAATTTTACAGCTACTAGAAGACTTAGTGTGTCACATCTTCACCAAATTTCGTGGTTTTTGATATGTACTTTGGGAGATATGATTTATTCTTTGAAGAGTACAGAATCTGCCAGGAAAGTGACAATTATCGGATTGATCAAAAGTCACTTAGATTCAAAGGTCCGCAAATTAGAATCATATCTATAAGTGATTGAGGTACCTATGTTTTGGTTTTGGTTTGAGATAAAAGCATGACAAATGATGAGTACAAGACAATTTATTTGAAGAGTGTATCTAGTACACATTTGGTACTCAAGCTAGAGATCAAGACCAAGATCAAGATGAAGATGGAGTTTAAATTCTAGTGATAATTGGAGATCTTTTGATAGAAAGAAAAGGACTTAAACAAGTAGAAAGAAAAGGACTTAAAGAATGATTTAAAGTTATTCATCAAATTAAGTCCAACAATATGGATCAATCAAACAAAATCTTTCAAGTGGATCAAGTGATTTTCTTTCAAGTTATTTCAAGAGAGTATCAAGGATGGTTCTTTAGAGAGAGGTCACTTCGCTCTAGGCTTGGATGGCTAAAATCTAAGTGGTAATCAAAAGGGACATTTGAGGTACTTGGTTGAAGAAAATCAAGAGATTGGTCTAAAAAGCAAGCAACACCCAAAAGAGAACAAGTCATAAAATTTCAAGTGGTATCATGAAATTTCAAGTGGTATTACAAGTGGTGCATCTTTCAGTTCTCTCAAGCAAGCAATGATCAAAGAAGAAGCAAGCCAACCACAACAAGAAAAGTGCACTTGATCATTAGTGATTCTCAATTCATATGGGTGAAGAATAGGAATTCAAAGAATTGGTATCTATTGGTCTTCACCAAGCTTATAATTGGACTTCATGGTGCTCTTGGAGAAATGAATTGAAATCTATATGACTATCTTCCTCTCCAACATAGCAAAGGTATCATTGTATTGTGCATGATCATTTTCATCCCTTACTAGTATGCGGTTAGTGCATATAGTACATGCTTATAGGATCATGCACTACAAATGAAAATTTTAGATTCATAGACTACCACTATTGCCTCGAATGATTATATGATCTAGTGGTTAGTGTATGAGTTTGTTCATGAGCTAGTAAACCCATGTACTTGATCTATTTTGAATTGCAAACAAGTGACAAGTACAACCTCTTTAAGATGACAAAGGGGGAGAGGTTAATACAAAGAGGGAGAGATTTGTACAAAGTTTGAACCTTAAGCACCCTTTGTGCTTTGTGTGACCCTTTGTGGCGATAGATGACAAAGGGGGAGAGATATGATTAAAGCTTAAGGAGGAGAGAGATGAAAGCTTAAGGGGGAGAGATATGTTTAAAGCTTCAGGAGTGCAACCTTGTGTCTAGTTATGACAAGGGGAGAGATATGATTTGAGAAATCTTTGAGATGAGTGCTATGTGTGTGATATATATGATGTATTTACTTTCATAAGGACCATGCATGTTTTAGAGTGACTTTGTATGGTGTGATGCTTTTTGTTTAGTCTTGTGTGATATATCTTGTCATAGGCATCACGGTTTCTCTTTGTCACACACACATGCACCCCACGGATGAAATGATTTAGGGGGAGTCTCCTATTTGTTTTAGTATGTGCAATTGACATTTGAGGTCATTTTGTGAATTCTAATCATAAGCACATATTAAGGGGGAGCCTCTCATAAATCATTGAACCCAAAAGTTTAAATGTTTATATCATTTTGTAAGCTTTAATCAAGTTGTCATCAATCACCAAAAAGGGGGAGATTGAAAGTGCATCTAGCCCTTTAGTGGGTTTTGGTTGATTGAATGACAACGTGATTAAAGGACTAACCCGTTTGCTAAGTGTGAACAGGTAATAGGTTATCTCACAGGTACTTAATGAAAGCCAAAATGATGTGTTGTTGTATAAACAATCTAGTTCGAGCACAAGACAACAATGCAAATGGAATTCATGTGAAGGCTTATTTTTTTGTGGGATTTCCATTGACTATGTGAAAGCAAGCTCATGATTATTAGTTAATGAGACATGAGGGATTGCATATGGAATGGTCTCATATTTGAAGCTTGCTAAATTAAAATGAAAAAGATAACAATACATATGAATGGATGATTCAACACAAGATGTGACTTGATGGCTTGAGATGGTGAAGATAGCAAGGAAAGGCTTCGAGGTACTAAGCAAGGGTGAAGGGCAAGCGACGGCTTGGCGGCCGAAGAACCTAGCTAGGGTGAAGAAGAAAGTACTTGCATTTAGTTGAGGTACTAGTCAAGCTAAGATGGTCATATTGATGTGAAGGATCAAATCTATAATGAAGTATTTGATGGAAGTGACTTGATACATTTGGGATTATTCAAACTTGATGAATGGAATCAAGTCACATGCTCAAGATGGCTATGCTCAAGTGAAAAGATCAACATCAACATGTTAGCACCCTTACTTGATGAAGATTGGAAGGGACGGCATCAATTCAAAAGAACAACTCAAGTGGTACAAATTCATATTTCCGTTTGTCTTGAGTTTAATAGGTATGCCGTACTATTAAGAGGGATGCATCATGTTGATAGATAATGTTTCATAAGTGCTCAAGCCAACCCATGTGAGTTTTGAGTATTTGAGAGACAAAAGAGCTAACTGATTTGTTGCTGGTCTGGCAATACCGGACGTGTCCGGTATTTGTCCAGCAGCTGTAAAATTGTTGTTCTCGGGTTGGTTAGTCGGGAGTTCCGACGTAGGTCGGGAGTTCCGACGGTCGGAGTCCCGCATGGGTCGGGAGTTCGGCGCGTCGCACTTCAACCGACTTGGAGGTTCTTCTGTCTGTCTGGTCATACCGGACGTGTCCGGTATTAATACCGGACGTGTCCGGTATGGATGACCAGAAGCCAACGGCTAGTTTTCAAAAGCCGTGAGGGTCGGGAGTTCCGACGGTCGGGAGTTCCGACATATGTCGGGAGTTCCGACACCTCACTAACTTTAACTCAGTTACATGTTTTTCAAAATTACTGAGGGTCGGGGGTTCCGACTTGAGTCAGGAGTTCCGACGGTCGGAAGTCCCGGCATTCTTCGGGAGTTCCGATGCCTCACAACATCACTGTAACTTAGTTATCGTTGGCGCAGTCTGAGTCATACCGGACGTGTCGGTATATGCATACCGGACGTGTCCGGTATTACAGCAACTTATAAAGCGGCTAGTTTTTCAAGGGGCTATAATACCCCAAGCCTCCACCTTTGGAGGCTGCTGATTTTGCTGAGATAGACACACGTTTTTGAGCCTTGCCAACTCTCCTAAACCCTCTCTTAGTGAGTGTGTGATCCAAATTACAAAATCAATTTGTGGGTTAAGAGAGAATTTGAAAAAGAGAGCAAGCCACCACTTGAGCACTTGTGCATATTGTCAATCTCGTGATTCGCATTTGTTACTCTTGGACTCTTCGGTCCTAGACGGTTAGACGTCACGGGAGAGCACCCGGGAGATTGTGGTGTGCCTCGGAAAGTTTAGCAATCGGCGATTCCGCCGCCTCGGAATCAATTAGTGGAAGGAGGAAAAGGAGTTGGAAAAGACTCTAGGCTAGAGTGACCTTCGTGGTATCCTCTAGGGCTGACCTTCGCTGGGTCGCCCGCAGCCCCCTCAACGGAGAGTAGGACTCGAACGAGTCCGAACTTCGGTAAAACAAATATCGTGTCTCAATTCGCATTTCATTTGATATTTGTGTTGCTCTAGCACTTGTGCAGTGTTCTCTGTGTATCTTGATAGTTAAATTAGGTGCCTGCAGTTTGGTTTGAAGATAGAAATCAAAAGGAGCAAGTTCGAGGCTGATCTGCATAGAAATCGTGTATACTTGGACACGTCCGGTATTCATACTCGACACGTCGTCCCAGATTTCCTGCATGCACTAAAAATAATTATTCTCTGTTCTAACTTGATGTTGCAGGGTTGTAGCTTCTAGATATATTCTTTATACCTTGTTTACTCTGTGGCTAACTTGTGAGGGGTGGTAGTACTCTTAATTTGGAGTTTCCATTTTGGAAACTCCCCTTTCTAATTGTTTCCGCATTTAAAGGTGTTAATTTTCAGAAACGCCTATTCACCCCTCCTCTAGGCGACATCCTAGGTCCTTTCAGTAGCAACATGTTTGCGCATACATGCAGTTGCATTGGTACTTTTGTGATGAGTGGTTTGGATGCCGTTGCATTGATACTTTTGTGATGAGTGGTTTGGAAAATAAATTCAAATCTCAATCTTTAAAATATTGCTTTCAAGTTGAGGTTTAAAAAGAATTTGAAAACTTGCAAAAACAAAAGTTAGATAAGATGTCTTGTTTTTAAAATCCAAAGGGTTGGAAAAGGTTTTAAGACGTGTTAGAACGCTATCTCTCTTTCCGGGAATCTTTTCGACCTTTTTCGGGATTAAATTCCTATTTCTTGGAGCCTTGTCTTTTTCCTTGATCAATCTAAAAGTCTTTTCGGGAGCTAAAACCACTTTGGTTGTGTTCCTTATCCTTCCATCTATCTTCAGAAATATTTTTGGAATTTTTCGGAGCTCAGAGATATTTTTCGGAGCCTAAATAATAATTCCTGATTTTCTGTAATTATTTTAATTCCGAAAATCAATAATTGCTAAAATATCTTGACTTTCCAAAATTGACAAACCCTGCGTATATATATATGCCGGCGTAGCCCTCGACGCGAGGATTCCAGAAGTACAGCCCATTTTTCGAGCCGCCACTCGTAGCACCGCAGATCGGACGCCGAAGTTTGGCACAGCTAGGTTTCCGGCGAACTCTTCGGCGAGCTTTTCCGGCCAAACGGTCGCGTTATGGAATTGACCACCACCACCACGAGGTAGATCTCGTCGTTCTCTACACCGTAGTGTATCTTTTTTCTCGAATCCATCACTGTTTGATCGTTTCCCTTTCGTTTTCCTTTTCCGTTGACGTTTTCCGGTGAACTTCACCATGGACGCGGTCTTCTCCTTCGATTTCGGTCACCACGACCCACGTTTGTGCTTCCTGACCGCAGCCTTGCGGCCGTCCAGTGCCCCGCGGCGCCGCCGCTCGCTGGTGCGCTGTACATCCTGGGCCCGTAGCTCCGCGTCCAGGCCAGCAGCCGCTGACCCCGCCTGGGCCTGCGCGCTAGGAGCCGGCCAGCTCACCCCTGCCGAGTGCCCTACAGCCGGCTGGCCATTCCCGGCCTTCCCTTCCCTGCACGGCAGCAGCAGTCAGCCGACCCACCATGGCTGCCATACGTACGCAAGGATGAGACTCACAGGAAGAAGAAGAGAAGGTAGAAGATGCAACTATTTACGAGTTTGCCATCAGTCTTTAAATAATCGTAGTTTATTCGTTTTAATTCCGTTTCAGTTCATTCCAGTTGCGTTAGTTTCGTATCATCGAGATCTATGCAGTAGAGTTATTAGTTTATATGTCACATGTTTATAAATTTATTTTATTAAAATATTAATTGAGTCTATAATTAATTAATCGTTGTTTAATTAAAGCCGATTTAGATTTTTGATTTCGAGTCGATTGCGCGAGTTTCATCGCAACGGGTGATACGTGTTCATGACGATGTGTTCCATGTTACCTTATTACGCTTTTATAATTAAATATTAAAATGATTAAGTATGCGTGCAAACAGTTTTATAATTAAGTAATATATGTTTCATATCTCGGCAATTCATGTATAATATTAATATGATTAATTGTTGATATTAATATTCTTTTCAATTATAAGTTTGGTTAGTTTAAACCCGTTGTATATATGATAAACTTGTATAGATGCTCTCACATGCATTTTACTGTTGCAAAGTTTAAGTTTAACTTGCTTAATCTACCTGGCAATATTTATAAATAAAACGTGATTACTCTAACTCAGTTTCTAAATTAAAATATAATTTGACTAATGCTACGTGTTAGCAGTGACGTTTAACATGTCTCATATCTTAAAAATTTATAAGTTAAATGTTAATTTGTTTAATAGTTATGCAACTGGGTTTAAAATTAAAAGCAACTTAGGTGAATACATCAGTCCTTCATAAATCACTATCATTATGATTAATATCGACATTAATACATTTTTAATTTATAGCATGCTTAGTTCACTTCAACACATGATGCTTTCAGTATGGCTTTTGTCATATGTCCTTTAATCTTTCCATTAAATATTTAAATGACTTAAATGATATGAGATATTTTTATAAATAAAAATAATTAGCTTTAACTCAACTTTTCAAATTGAATACGTTACGAGTAACCTTGAGTGGGTACTACTCACATAGTTTTTCTTAATTAACATGAATCAAGCTCGTAAATGTTTCTTTTGTAATATATATAAAACTGTTCGGTAGTTGTTTCTTCTTAACGATAGTTTCGTTATCGGCGTGTTCTACGCAGTGGCGTTAGTGGTTCTCATGTTACTCAAATATGTTTTGGCGCTTAAAAGTTAATTGTATTAATACTATCACTTGCATCGTTTTCGGAATATAAAGTCAATATAGGTTTTATACTATGCTCTTTCTTAAGCAATGAATCAAGTTGATTAATGAAAATATTCACATGTGTTTCTACAGTTAAAATAAGTTAAATGGATAGGTTTTATTTTCCGTTGCACCGAAAATCCTTCAATAGTCGCTTTTCGTTGAATCGCATATAGCGTGCCTTTTGTGTTTGTGTGTTCGTAGCGATACGCCGTTTTGCTTATTTTATTGGTTGGTGTACTGTTCTCATATATTCTTGTTTGTATGACATGTATGGATGTTTGTGTGGTGATATATGGTTCAGTCAATCAGTGAGGTTTACGTGGTGATTAAGAAGCTGTTCTCTGAAGACTAGAAGCTGAGAATTGGAAGCAGAAGATTGAAATTGGAATACTAAAGGCTTTTGAGCGTATTGCTTTGGGGGAAAAGCAAGTTAAGGCAAGTATAGCATGGGATTATCCTTGTTACCTATTCACATTTAACCACTTAATTCATATTGCATGTGTCTACCTTGGTTGCCAATAAGGATATCCTAGATATTTGATATCTTGTTCCTTGAAAACCTTTGGGATAATGCATTGGGATAGTTTTTGCTAGTGCTTAATCAAAACCATGATCTTGTAACTTGACTAATGATATATGCAATAAACATTAAAACATGACTTTTTAGTAACATGAAAACAGGGGGCTGAAGTGTTTATATGCTTCAGATTCCTCTCTCTAAGGACTTATCTGTAAGCGATCATCCGGGACTTACAGTACAGCTGTGAGGGCCATATGGCTCTGGCTTTAGCTCAGTATGAGGATCTTTTCTAGCTTGTTAGTGGTTACCTTTGAGGCGCAGGGTATGTTTCCTTTGCTGCTAGGAAGTGTGTACCGTGCTGCGATGCCCACGCTTGCCACTCCTAGAGATGGGCCACATACGCCTAGCGGCCCTAACTTGTTAGACGAAATCTTTTGAAAGGCTTCATATTGAACCCTGCCGACCTTCCTTGGAAGTGGGTCAAGAGAATAGCTACCTCGGGCGAAAGGGTAAATCACAACTCACAGTGAACGTGTACAAACTCTGCAGAGTATAAAACTGTTATAACAGCCGTGCTCACGGACACGAGCGGCCTTGGACCCTTATGGAATAGAGATGATCACAAATGGATAATTATACTAATGATCAATTGTTTATGCTATACATTATCATGATTACCTGATCATGTGTTTAAGGGAATGATAAATTCTTTGCCACCCAACTGCTTAAAAAGATGATCTATTAAAGCTAATCGCAGTTAAACCAGTGTCAACCATTTTGAGCCTCATGAACCCCATGATATAATTGTTAAGTACGACATGTACTTACGCTTGCTTTACTTTTCTATACATTGGATAAAAATCCCGGATGGGTACCAGATTGCTGGTTTGGAGGAGTTAGGCTTGTGGTCAACCAGTCAGTTGTCCCTGTGGATTTGGAGTCTTCACCAGAAGATCAGAGTTGCCTTTCCGCTGTCATTACTCTGAGGTTATTTTCCTTTTTACTAATACGTTATGTAATAAGTATTGTCTCTTGATATTACCTTTATTTGTGGCTATATGTGAGAATTGATTTCCTGGGCTCACATATAGTGTGTATCTGGTTTTGTCTTTAAAACCGGGTGCTACAACACCTTATGACCCTAGTGTGATATTGAGAAAAAAATCAGAGAATAGCAAGGGATCAGTTGAGATATTCCCAGATCATTGGTTCGCTTATGTATCTTGCTAGTGCAACAAGGCCTGATATCTCATTTGCTGTAAGCAAGCTGAGCCGGTATGTATCAAACCCAGGAGATGATCACTGGCGTGCTCTTGAGAGAGTGATGTGCTACCTAAAAGGGACCATGAGCTATGGTATTTATTATACCGGACATCCAAAAGTGCTGGAAGGCTACTGTGATGCAAACTAGATTTCTGATGCTGATGAGCTTTATGCCACAACTGGATATGTGTTTTCGCTCGGAGGTGGTGCTATTTCCTAGAAGTCTTGCAAGCGCATCTATCTTAACGAAGTCTACAATGGAAGCAGAACTCACATCATTAGACCGATGAGGACATGTTGCAATTCGTTTCCAACTCACCGCCACGTCGCCCTCGATTCAGCAGACACGCGTCGTCATCAAGCTTCGGTCATAACTTTCTCATACGATATCGAAACGGGCCGTTCTTAGATGCGTTGGAAAGGGGACGACGACGCCGTCGTTTTGGATCTGGTCCTAGCTCCAGAAGGTCCGTGGATCATTCTGTGTGACCACGACAAGGTGCTGCATCACCTATTTGGGCCAACTTGGCCATGTATCGTGTCGGGCCTTAAGCCCAAGTTATGGGCGCCCAACCCCTGGCCGTCCCCAACCCTAGGTCGAGTCTTAGACTATAAACACAGCCGTCACCGCTGCTACACAATTGGGTTTTGTTTAGAGTTTAGTTTTCCATCGAGAAACCAATCGCGTTCATTGTAACCTGTGGTGACAAATCCTTTTCTGATGATCCAGGGCCCCGTTCTTGATCTCCTCCATCGTGTCGATTAGTCCTTTGGAACTGAGTTCTAGAACCCTCTATTGATATTCGCGTCATTCATATTTGCAATATCGATTAACGTGTTTTACCTTCTTGCTTGTGCTCTTGATTCGCTTGCGGAAAAGCCTTCTTGGCGAGGTCAATCAAGTTGTGCTTGGTTGATAACCAACGGAGCAGTGGTGTAACGGTTGCAGGGTTCGAATCACGTCTGATTTGAAGCCGGATCGCCAACGTCGAGATCTCCACAAATCGAACTTACCGGCTACCTCTCGGAAAATCGGGCCTGTACTCATCATAGACACTGCTGGATCTGAGGCTGAGTGGCTTCGTGATCTCCTTATGGATTTACTGGTTGTTGAAAAACCCATACCAGCTATTTCTATGAACTGTGATAACCAGACTGTGATTATGAAGGTTAACAGTTCTAAGGATAACATGAAGTCCACAAGGCATGTTAAGAGACGACTTAAATCTGTCAGAAAATTGAGAAACTCCGGAGTAATAGAGTTGGACTACGTTCACACGTCTAACAATCTGGCAGATCAATTCACTAAGGGTCTGTCACGTAATGTGATAGAAAGTGAATCGAGAGAGATGGGTTTGAGACCCACTTGAAATTTACTATAGTGGTAACCTGTTCTATGTGATCGGAGATCCCGTGAAGTAGAATGGTGAAACAAGCTAGTGGTAAATTGTGAGCAAAGATCCTTAGTAAGACTCATTTCTGATGCACATCTTTCCTTTCTGTAAGGTAGGTTGGCTTTTGCCTTAATGTGTTCCAAGTGGCTTGTCAAAGCAAAGATGTTGTCCTATAGAATATCTTTTGAGGAACATACCTATATGAGTTAGACTGCTGGTCACAGTCTGTGAGATTTGAGTAATCTCTAAATACTCATGAAAGGCACTGAAGTATGACTTATATGCTTCAAATAGAGGGAATGCATTTTGCTGCCCAGTATCAGCTAAGGACTTTAGTGACATTCACCTCACACAAAACTGTCAATTCAAGGCTTAGTCCATTGTTCAGTTGTGACTGAGTGAAACTATTATTCTAGATGGATGTTCAACTTAACAGTCTCCATCAAAACACTGATATATAAAAGAAATGTGGTTCTAAGACTACTTTGTTACAAACCCTAGAGTTTGGTGGGGATTGTTGGATATAATATGGGCTTGGCCCATATAATATTTAATAATCAAATAAAACTCTATGGTACGTAACATTAAGTGTTGTATGGTTTAATACCATACGGGATTTTGACTGAACGCTGACTCAGCTTATATGGTTGGAAATTATTCATCTAAATTGAGAAGCTAAGAAAAGGATAAAGGCGTGCCACACGCGTGCGCGCGCCACCGCCGTCGCCGGCCGGGCCGGGCTGTGGGCGTGGGCGTGGGCGCGGGCCATGGCATGGCGTGGCGAGGCAGGCGGCGAGCGAGTGGGCGGGCGTGGCCAGTCTTTTTCCACTTAAATCCACATTATCACGGGAGTTTCGCTCTTTGATGGTGGAGGCGAATTGACTGCGTTAGTTACAGTCCCTTCCGCTTCCCGTCTCCTGGGATTCTCCGCTGCCTACGTCTCCTTCACCGGTCGCAGGCATATATCCTGTCCTCCATCAGTCCAGACCCCGGCTTCCACAACCGTTCCCGAGAGAATCCACATCTTCGCAGCCTTCTGTCTTCCCTGTCCCGTTCCTCTACGTGCACGGAGTAGCGGGAGAGCAGGTACCTTCGAAACCCTCATCCGCTGGAGAACCTTGCACGGGGTGCACGGTGATTAGGTTTTTGGGGAGCGATCCGCGACTGCTCGTCCAGATCCCGTCCCGGTGATTGCCCACGGAACCGCAAGCTGTCTTCTTCCTAGTGATCCGTTTGTGGGACTGCACTGTGAACATCATCCTACATCGACTGTGGTCCGCAACTTCAAGCAACGTGCTATGTCGACTAGTGCGAATGGAGCCTCCGATGCCCTCGGCATGGGACCCTCCACTGGGTACAGTCTAATCTTTCTGATACTGTAGTCTGTACTTTTACTGTATCTATCTGTATGTCATCTTTGCATGCTGTAGCGTTCGTTAGAGATATACACATGCACATATATGCCGTCACGAACCTGCTGATGTTATTTTTCTAGATTAAACTGATAATGAAAATGCCTATATTTCTAACATCGGATCACGTATGTGTTGGTCTCGTTCAGAAACGAACGCGCGGGTGCTTTGCTTCACCGATCGAGCTCCATTCCGCCCACCAACATCAAAACAGCACCTGGACCGGTACGTACTATGGGCACACCGCCGAGTTCTCGCCATCATGCTCACTAGTCCATCATGCGCCCTCGCACGCACTGGCAAGGTAGGAAAGGAAATAAAGGGGTTTTTTCACCCGATTGACTGCATAGATTGAATGGGGAGCGGAGAAATCCAAGCATTTGGTGGAGCACACGCGGAGTGGCGGGAAGGGGCAGCGCGGGGGAAGCAGCGGTGGTGGCTACTGGCTTGGGCCTGTCGTGCCACTCCGTGGCCGAGGACGTCCACCGCCGTAGGGCCGCCCACCATCGGGGCCACACGCCGGCGCAAGCAAGGCAGCAGTGCCGAGGCACACCGCCGCCCAGCCCACGGGCGCCTTGTGAGGAGAGCGAACCTATGGGGATGAAGCCATGTCGGGTGGCAGCCACGGTGGCGGCCACCTACGGGGGTAGCTGAAAGGTCCTAATGGCTAGAGGGGGGTGAATAGCCTAATAAAATTTCTACAACAACACTTAACAAAATGGTTAGACAAATATGAGGCGAAGCAAGAGTTGCGCTAGCCTACTCAAAATGCAAGCCACCTATCATAATTCTAGTTTGGATAGTATCTATTCACGTAATAGCTATGATACTAACCTATGTTAGTGTGCTCTCAAAGGCTAGCTAAAGAGCCACACCAACCAAGCAAGCAAGCTCTCACAACTAGCTACACTAAAGAGCTTGATAACTAGTTTACTGTAATGTAAAGAGAGTGATCAAGATAGTTATACCGCAGTGTAGATAAAGGAACCAATCAATCACAAGAGTGAATAACAATGAAGACCAATCATCTCGGAATCAAATAATGAACACAATGATTTTTACCGAGGTTCACTTGCTTGCCGCAAGCAAGCTACTTCTCGTTAGGCGATTCACTCACTTGGAGGTTCACGCGCTAATTCAAGATCACACGCCAAATCCTCAATAGGGTGCCGCACAACCAACACAAGATGAGGATCACACAAGCCATGAGCAATTCACTAAAGTACCTTTTGGCTCTCCACCGGAAAGGTCAAGAACCCCTCACAATCACCACGATCGGAGCCGGAGACAATCACCAACCTCCGCTTCGATGATCCTCACCGCTCCAAGCCGCCTAGGTGGCGGCAACCACTAAGAGTAACAATCGAATCCCGCAGTTGAAACACAAACACCAAGTGCTTCTAGATGCAAACACTCAAGCAATGCACTTGGATTCTCTCCCAATCTCACAAAGATGAGAAATCAATGATGGAGATTAGTGGGAGGGCTTTGGCTAAGCTCACAAGGTTGCTATGTCAATGCAAATGGCCAAAAGTGAGCTTGAATCCGACCATGGGGCTTAAATAGAAGCCCCACGAAAATAGAGCTGTTGTACCCCTTCACCGGGTAAAACACGGGTGACCGGACGCTTCTGGTGCGATTGACCGGACACTGGCCCTCGCCGTTTCGATCATGTGATTCATGCCACGTGTCCCCTGCTTCAAATACTATTCGTCAGATTTCAACGGTCATCACTTGACCGGACATCACAGACAAACCGACCAGGGACGCCACCTCCAGTCGTCCGGTCGTTTCTAGTAAGGTTCCAGAAACGATATTTCACGACCGGACGCGTCCGATCATGCTTGACCGGACACAGCTAGAGTCCGATCACTTGTTGACTTCACACTGCGCCGTTGGTCAACACGACCGGACACATCCCTCCAACGTCCGGTCATTTGACTGACGCCAGCGTCTTCGCTGTTACAACTGACCGGACGCACTGGTTCCACTAGGACCAACGTCCGGTCACTTTGTGACCAGCGAGACCAACTCCTCTTCACGTCTATCTTCTTCACCCTTGCTCAAATGTGCCAACCACCAAGTGTATCACCTTGTGCACATGTGTTAGCATATTTTCACAAACATTTTCAAGGGTGTTAGCACTCCACTAGATCCTAAATGCACATGCAAATGAGTTAGAGCATCTAGTGGCACTTTGATAACTGCATTCCGATACGAGTTTCACCCCTCTTAATAGTACGGCTATCAAACCTAAATATGATCACACTCTCTAAGTGTCTTGATCACCAAAACAAAATAGCTCCTACAAATTATACCTTTGCCTTGAGCTTTTTGTTTTTCTCTTTCTTCTTTCCAAGTCGAAGCACTTGATCATCACCATGCCATCATCATCATCATGCTATGATCTTCATTTGCTTCACCACTTGGAGTGTGCTACCTATCTCATGATCACTTGATAAACTAGGTTAGCACTTAGGGTTTCATCAATTCACCAAAACCAAATTAGAGCTTTCAATCTCCCCATTTTTGGTAATTGATGACAACCCATATACAAAGATATGAAATATGATTCAACTGAATCCATGTTGCTTGTCCAAGCATATTTACCATGTGTAAAAGGATATGGACAAGTTTCATGAACTCCATTTGGTAGCAATTGCTCCCCCTACATATGTGCTAAGAGTTTGGATTGTAGCTTGCATATATGATTAGATAGGAAATATAGGAGACAATGTCTACCAAATGATGCTAAGGTATAAAAGATGGACCTTTGAAGCGTGATACCAATCGGAGTGCACCATTATACCATCCTTAGCACCATAGTTAGCTAGATACCACTTGAAAAATACTTCAAAAGGATAGCTAGATACCACTTGTAAAAATACTTCGAAAGGATAGCTAGATACCACTTGTAAAAACTTTGTAAAAGATACTACTTAAAAATCTATTTGGAATAGATATCACTTGACAATACTTGAAAATGATATTACTTGTGAATAAACCTATGCATGCTAGATTTTCATTTCATCATTCAAGTTTACAATTATCATTCATCACACAATCATGGATATTTAAAATAAAACTTGTGCTATGCAAGCAAACATATGAAGTGCACATTCAAATGCACCATACAAGTTTATGAGCTTGCTCTCCCTACTTGTGTGCTTAAAATTTTAATTGATCCCTTTCCTTTGTCATATCTCTTCCTTATTTCAAGTTCTCCCCCTATCACTTATATCTTTATTTCTCTCCCCCTTTGTTGTCTTTTCACTCTATCTTTGTACACTATTTCTCACCCTTTGTCATCAATGACCATAAAGGTTCAAAAAAGTAGATAATACCATTTGTAGGGTCGAGATTATCAATGTCAATCAATGGGGTGAGGACCATTTTCCCAAATTTGGTTCAAACTAGAATATTTGCCAAAGATATTTAACTCGGTTTGATCCAAGGACAAGCTTCTTCACACCTCCAAATAAGGGTTATCTTGTACCATGTTGAGTTAAACACTTAGAGCTCATTTTCTAGATTAAACACTAGGTTTACAAGCCCACAAACATGTCATATGCTATCACTAGATCAAGTCAAGCATAGAAGCAATAGTGATACCATATAAACATCAAATTCATTTGATTTTCATGAATGACCCTAATAAAATGGAGAGATGACTAGATGCCCTAAATATGTCCTTAGCAAGGATGTATGCCATGCCAAACAACTTTTACCTTGGATTGCTCGATGGAGAGGCATGTCATATAAGTGGGGGTACATCAACACATATTTGAGAAATCCAATATGTTCAACTCATTTCTTAGCTTACAAAACCTTTTCTCATCCAATGGCTTGGTGAATATATCGGCAAGTTGATCTTCGGTGCCTACACTCTCAATGCAAATATCCCCTTTTTATTGGTGATCTCTTATGAAATGGTGGCGAACATCAATGTGCTTTGTTCTTGCATGTTGAACCGGATTGTTGGTTAGCTTAATAGCACTCTCATTGTTACATAGCAATGGTAATTTCTTGAACTTGATTCCAAAGTCACTCAAAGTGGCCTTCATTCAAAGTATTTGTGCACAACAACTACCGGCGGATATGTATTCGGCTTCGGCGGTTGATAATGCAACACTATTTTGCTTCTTTGATGACCATGAAATAAGTGATTTTCCCAACAATTGACATGTGCCTGAGGTGCTCTTCCTTTCAACCTTGCATCCCGCATAATCCGAGTCAGAGTAACCAACTAGCTCAAACTTTGCTCCTTTGGGATACCACAATCCAACATTTGGTGTATGCTTCAAGTACCTCAATATTCTCTTTGTAGCCTTTAAATGACTTTCTCTTGGTGAGGCTTGAAATCTTGCACACATGCATACACTAAACATGACATCCAGCCTTGATGCGGTCACATAGAGTAGGCTTCCAATCATAGACCGATACAATTTTTGATCCACCATATTTCCACTTGCATCACTATCCAAGTTGCCATTGGTTTCCATTGGTGTGCTAATGACTTTGCCATCACTCATTCCAAACTTCTTGATCATGTCCTTGATATACTTGCCTTGACTCATAAATGTACCATTCTTCAATTGCTTGATTTGAAGACCAAGGAAGTAACTCAACTCTCCAATCATGGATATCTCAAACTCATTAGCCATCATCTTTCCAAACTCATCACAAAAGTCTTGATTGGTTGATCCAAATATAATGTCATCAACATAGATTTGCAATACAAATAGATCTTTTCCAATCTTCTTGATGAAAAGAGTGGTGTCAACCTTGCCCATCATGAACCCTTTAGAGAGTAGGAAGTCCCTCAATCTCTCATACCATGCTCTAGGTGCTGGCTTCAAGCCATACAATGCCTTCTTCAACTTGTACACATGGTCAGGCTTCTTGTCATTTTCAAAACCGAGAGGTTGCTCAACATATACTTCTTCATTGATGTAACCATTAAGAAACATACTCTTGACATCCATTTGATAGAGCTTGATGTTGTGGGTACAAGCATAGTCTAGCAAGATTCTAATTGCTTCCAATCTAGCAACCGGGGCATATGTTTCTTCAAAGTCAAGACCTTCAACTTATGTATAGCCTTGTGCTACCAATCTTGCTTTGTTCCTTACTACTATCCCATCTTGATCTTGCTTGTTTCTAAAAACTTATTTGGTTCTAATCACATTGTGTCCCTTTGGTCTCTCTACTAATTCCCAAACTTGATTTCTTGTGAAGTTATTCAATTCTTCATGCATAGCATTCACCCAATCAACATCCTTTAAGGCTTCATCTATCTTCTTTGGTTCAATGGATGACACAAATGAGAAGTGTTCACAAAATGATGCCAATCTTGACCTTGTTTGCACACCTCTTGAAATATCACCAATTATGGTATCCAATGGATGATCTCTTGCAACATTGGTTGGTTGGAGGATTGGAATTTGATTGCTTGCACTTGCATGATCATTGGGTTGTGATGATGTACTAGTCACTTGATCTTGTTCATTGTCATGAGAGCCACTTGTACTAGCTTAATTTGTATCATCTTGCACATTTGAGTTAGAGAGCACATGCACTTGATCATCTTCATCATCATTCACTTGTCTAGGCCTCAATTCACCAATATCCATGTTCTTCATGGCATTTGAAAGTTGAATGCCTATAACATCTTCCAAGTTCTCATTCTCTACTTGTGAACCCTTGGTTTCATTAAATTCAACATCATGAACTTCTTCAAGAGTACCACTATCCAAATTCCAAACTCTATATGCTTTGCTTGTAGTGGAATATCCAAGTAGGAATCCTTCATCACATTTCTTGTCAAACTTGCCTAATCTAGTGCCTTTCTTCAAGATGTAGCATTCGCAACCAAAGACCCTAAAATATACAATGTTTGGCTTTCTACCATTCAAGAGCTCATATGGTGTCTTCTCTCTCAATCGGTGACAATAGAGGCGGTTGCTGCAATAGCAAGCCATGTTGATAGCTTCGGCCCAAAAGGATTGACTCACATTGTACTCACTAAGCATAGACCTTGTCATATCAATAAGTGTCCTATTCTTCCTCTCAACAAAGCCATTTGATTGTGGAGTGTACTTAGCCGAGAATTGATGTCTAATTCCAAATTCATCACATAACTCATCAATTCTAGTGTTCTTGAACTCACTACCATTGTCACTTCTAACTCTCTTGATGATTGTTTCAAACTCATTGTGAATACCCTTGACAAATGATTTGAATATTGCAAACACATCACTTTTGTCCACTAGAAAGAATACCCAAGTGTATCTAGTATAATCATCCACTATCACAAAGCCATATTTGTTACCACCAATGCTAGTGTATTGTGTTGGTCCAAACAAGTCCATATGCAATAACTCAAATACTTTACTAGTGCTCATCATGCTTTTCTTAGGATGGATGTTTCCAACTTGTTTGCCGGCTTGACAAGAGCTACAAAGCTTATCCTTTTCAAACACAACATCTTTCAAGCCTCTAACCAAGTCATGCTTAACCAATCTATTCAATTGTTTCATTCCAACATGACCAAGCCTTCTATGCCATAACCAACCCATGCTAGACTTAGTGAACAAGCATGTAGATAATCTAGCTTCACTAGCATTAAAATCAACCAAGTATAGATTCTCATATCTAAAGCCTTTGAAGATCAAGTTAGAGCCATCTACACTTATGATCTCTACATCATCTACTCCAAATATGCATTTGAATCCAAAATCACACAATTGAGCCACGGATAGCAAATTAAAGTTCAAGCTCTCTGCTAGCAACACATTGGATATGCTCATGTCATTTGATATTGCAATCTTACCAAGTCCTTTGACCTTGCCTTTGCCATTGTTACCAAATATGATACTATCATAACCATCATTGCCATTGGTGTTGATTGAGTTGAATATTCTTGCATCACCGGTCATGTGTTGAGTGCACCCACTATCAAGAACCCAATGCCTTCCTCTGGCTTTGCAATTGACCTACAAAAGAAGATCAATTCTTTTTAGGTACCCAAACTTGCTTGGGTCCTTGAAGGTTAGTCACTAAGCTCTTTGGTACCCAAATAGCTTTCTTCTTTGAGCCCATTCATGGTTTACCAATGAACTTAGCCTTCACACCATTTGTACCCTTAGTAAGCATGTAACATGAATCAAGCTTAAGGGAGGATACATTAGCATTTTTGCTCTTGTTGGTGCATTCATGCTCTTTATGACCAACTTGCTTACAACTAGTGCAAAACCGACCATTGTTCTTCACAAAATTAGTCTTGTGAGGAGCAAAGGTCATGCCTGCCTTTCTTGGGGTATAGCCCAATCCTCTTTGAGAGAGAAGCTCTTTGGCTACCCAAGCATATAAGCAAGCGGTCATCACCACCATAGGCCTTAGCCAAAGTGTGAGTGAGCTTGTTAACCTCCTTCTTGAGATTCTCATTCTCAATCACTAGTGAGGCATCACAAGTGAGACCATCACCACTAGATGAGGTGGAAGTGGAAGTACTACAAGAAGGGTTAGTAGAAGGAACAATGATAGACATAGATAGTGATTCATCAATTATATCACAAGTTAAACCTACATCACAAGTATCAACATGCTTCTTTTTATTTTGCTCATCAAGCAAAGAGGAATGAACCTTTTCAAGCTTTTTGTGAGCTTTGCCAAGCTTCTCATTGGCTTCCTCTAGCCTCTCATGAGATGCATTGAGCTCATCAAAGGCTTTCTTAAGGGCTGTTAGTTCCTTACGTAAGCTTTTGCATTCCCTTCTTTTGATGTCAAAATATTCTCTAGCATCTTCTAGCATATCAATTAATTTATCCTTAGTAGGTTCATCATCATCATTATCACTATCATTTTCATTTTCATTTTCATTATCATCATCATGTTCTTCATCACTTTCATCATCACAAGTTTGTACCTTAGTGGCCTTAGCCATGAAGAATGATGAAGAGTCAAAGAGAGAAGGCTTTTCATTGATGGCAATGCTTACTAGAACCTTCTTCTTGGTGATCTTGTGATAGTCACTATCATTATCATCATCACTTGAGGAAGCATCACTATCCCAAGTGACCACATATGAACCACCCTTCTTCTTCTTGAAGTCCATCTTGTCCTTCTTCTCTTTCTTTTCCTTCTTGTCCTTCTTCTTATTCTTCTTGTTGTCATCATCATTGTCGCTATTGTATGGACATTGAGCAACAAGATGATCTTTGCTTCCACACTTGAAACATCTTCTTGACTCTTCCTTGTTCTTGGATGAAGACTTCTTTCTTCTAGCACGATAGCCCTTCTTCACCATGAACTTGCCAAATCTCTTGACAAAGAGAGCCATCTTCTCATCATCATCATCATCCCATGAATCATCCTCTTCACTTGATGTTTCTTACTTGGCTTTGCCCTTGGATGATGTGGCCTTGAATGCCACGCTCTTCTTCTTGTCATCCTTCTCATATTTCTTCTCCCTCTTTTCTTCTTTCTCATCATCATCTCTATATGTATCATCGGTCATTATATCTCCCAACACTTGGTTTGGTGTCATGGTGTCTAAACCACTCCTCACTAGAATAGTGACCATTGTACCAAATCTTGAAGGCAAGCATCTCAAAAACTTGTGGGAGAAGTCCTTGTCCTTCACCTCTTCTCCAAGTGCTTTGATATCATTAACAAGCACTTGAAGCCTATGGAACATCTCTGGCACACTCTCATCCTCCTTCATCTTGAAGCTTGCAAATTTCTCTTTGAGAATATATGCCTTTGCACCCTTCATGGCTTGAGTGCCCTTAAATGATTCTTCCAACTTCTTCCAAGCCTCATGAGCCATCTCAATATTCTTAATTTGCTCAAATGTTTTTTCATCAATTGCATCATGAATGGCACTTAGAGCAATATCATTATTTTGGAGAAGCACTTCTTCGGCCGCGGTGTGATTCTCCAGATCTTCAATCTCAATTTTGGTTTCTACCACCTTCCACACTCTTCTATTGATTGACTTGATATGTGTGGTTATCTTTGATTTCTAATATGGATAATTTGTGCCATCAAATTGGCGTGGCTTCTTTGTGTTGTTGATTTGAGCAATTTTTACACCGAAGGTTGTTAAGCCTCAAATCACGGTGACCTTGGCTCTGATACCACTTAAAAAGGTCCTAATGGCTAGAGGGGGGTGAATAGCCTAATAAAAATTCTACAACAACACTTAACAAAATGGTTAGACAATTATGAGGCGAAGCAAGAGTTGTGCTAGCCTACTCAAAATGCAAGCCACCTATCACAATTCTAGTTTGGATAGTATCTATTCACACAATAGCTATGATACTAACCTATGTTAGTGTGCTCTCAAAGGCTAGCTAAAGAGCCACACCAACCAAGCAAGCAAGCTCTCACAACTAGCTACACTAAAGAGCTTGACAACTAGTTTACGGTAATGCAAAGAGAGTGATCAAGACAGTTATACCGCCGTGTAGATGAAGGAACCAATCAATCACAAGAGTGAATAACAATGAAGACCAATCACCTCGGAATCAAATGATGAACACAATGATTTTTAACGAGGTTCACTTACTTGCCGGCAAGCTACTCCTCGTTGTGGCGATTCACTCACTTGGAGGTTCATGCGCTAATTGGCATCACACGCCAAACGCTCAATAGGGTGCCACACAACCAACACAAGATGAGGATCACACAAGCCATGAGCAATTCACTAAAGTACCTTTTGGCTCTCCGCCGGGGAAAGGTCAAGAACCCCTCACAATCACCACGATTGGAGCTAGAGACAATCACCAACCTTCGCTCGATGATCCTCGCTGCTCCAAGTCGTCTAGGTGGCAGCAACCACCAAGAGTAATAAGCGAATCCCGCAGCGAAACACAAACACCAAGTGCCTCTAGATGCAAACACTCACGCAATGCACTTGGATTCTCTCCCAATCTCACAAAGATGATGAATCAATGATGGAGATGAGTGGGAGGGCTTTGGCTAAGCTCACAAGGTTACTATGTCAATGTAAATGGCCAAAAGTGAGCTTGAACCGGCCATGGGGCTTAAATAGAAGCCCCCATGAAATAGAGCCGTTGTATCCCTTCACTGGGTAAAACGCGGGGTGACCAGACGCTCCGGTCTGATTGACTAGACACTGTCCCTCAGCGTCCAGTCACGTGATTCACGCCACGTGTCCCCTGCTTCAAATACTATTCATCAGATTTCAACGGTCATCACTTGACTAGACACTGCGCACAAACTGACCGGATGCTCAGCCTCCAGCGTCCGGTCGTTTCCAGTAAGGTTCTAGAAACGATATTTCACGACCAGACATGTCCGATCATGCTTGACCGGACACAGCTAGCGTCCGATCACTTGTTGACTTCACACTACGCCATTGGTCAACACGACCGGACACATCCCTCCAGCGTCCGGTCATTGGCCGAGCGACCAAATCGTCCGATCGTTGACCGATGCCGCGTCTTCATCATTATAACCCGGCCGGACGCTGGTTCCCACCGAGATCGTCGTCCGGTCACTTTGTGACTAGCGAGACCAACTCCTCTTCGCCTATCTTCTTCACCCTTGCTCAAATGTGCCAACCACCAAGTGTATCACCTTGTGCACATGTGTTAGCATATTTTCACAAATATTTTCAAGGGTGTTAGCACTCCACTAGATCCTAAATGCACATGCAAATGAGTTAGAGCATCTAGTGGCACTTTGATAACCGCATTCCGATACGAGTTTCACCCCTCTTAATAGTACGGCTATCAAACCTAAATGTGATCACACTCTCTAAGTTTCTTGATCACCAAAACAAAATAGCTCCTATAAATTATACCTTTGCCTTGAGCTTTTTATTTTTCTCTTTCTTCTTTCCAAGTCAAAGCACTTGATCATCACCATGCCATCATCATCATGCTATGATCTCATTTGCTTCAACACTTGGAGTGTGCTACCTATCTCATGATCACTTGATAAACTAGGTTAGCACTTAGGGTTTCATCAATTCACCAAAACCAAACTAGAGCTTTCAGCAGCGGGGGCCAGCTCATGGACGTGTGGCACCGTCCAGTGCGATGGTGGAGCCCATGCAGCCGGATCCAGTGGAGACAGGGAGGCCTCGCACTGGATCCGCCTACTCGGCGTAGATCCACCGCCTCCGTTGCCGGCGCGAGGTCCACGCCGTGCTCCTTTTTTCGATCCGCCCGGCGGGAGAGGCCCCCACGAGCGGCCGCCGATCCACTCGCCGAGGTTGCCGGCGTGACCTCCCCTGTCGCCATCCACGCCCACCACGGAGGTCCCTCCACCGCCAGAGCCGTCCCGCCGCGTGCCCTCCTCACCGGCCGCCCAGCGTGGCCGTGGGGGACGATCGGCGACGAGGGGCCAAACCCTAGGTCACATGACCAGCGCGCTTTGCGTCGCGAGGAGGAAGTGGCGTGGTGGTGGTGGTGTTGGAGGAGGAGGAGGAGGAGGAGTGTGGCCGCCGCCGCGCGGAGGGCCAGCCACCGCCGAGGTCGGCCGGCGTCGTCGCCTCAGTCGCGCGGTGACTCGGGAGCGAGGGAGGGAGCGTACAGGCGAGAGGATGAGGACGGGCACAAGAACGAGACGGAGAGTAAATGAATGAACGAAGGCTCCAGAACACGCAGACCAGAACAGTAGATGAAAGGAAATCTGGACGTTGAAGCGAAGATCCTATGGCTGTAATCGACGGTGGCGACGTGGCTAGCCTGAGAGGCGGCCAAACTCTCCTGCTTTGATATATAGAAATGTATGGGCGCCTATAGCTTGTTTCATTTTGTGATGAAAACCTATCGCTTGTTTCATTCGACGGGGCCAAAAGACAAAGCACATGCTACGGATTATGGGTACAGAACAACAAAAGTGTTTCTGGATAACTTTTGACTTTCTCAAGACGTACGCAGACAAAGTTTGGATTCAGAGGTGTTCGATGTAGGGGCTAAAGTTTAAGAGGTGTCATATCAGATGTTATATGGGGATGTCGTGAAGTGTTCGGATACTAATAAAAAAATAAATTACAGAATCCGTCCATTTATTAAGCCTAATTAATCCGTCATTAGCACATGAGGTACGGTAGCACCATATTATCAAATCATTGACTAGTTAGACTTAATAAATTCGTCTCGTAAATTAATCTCAATCTATATATTTAGTTTCGTAATTAGTCTATATTTAATACTCTATGTATGTGTTTAAATATCCGATAAAATAACGAGTAAAGTTTAGAAGGTGGAACCAATCACCCTCGCCCGCACATCCACCGTACCCATCAACCATCATCAACTGCACTTCGTTCGTCCGTTCGTTTCTGTGCTGCTTTTGGGTTTGCTTTGCATCTGGCTGAAGCCTTTTTGGATGGACACGGTCACAGGGCCCCGCGATCTGTGTTGTTAGCAGCAATGTTAGGTTCCGGACTCGATCCATGTTTTGTCTAGTAGGAGCGCTACAACTCCACTTGAGCAGCTAGGTTCGTTTTACTTCAGGCCCGGCCCACCGTGAAAACGCGGTGTCATGCATGCATGCAGATAGGCTGGTCCCTGTTACCAGCAGCAGCTGGTTCGTGCGAACTGTACACATGGACATGTGACCTTGACCCATCGCAGCAGCAGCACGTACAAGGTCGGTATGGTAATGCAAAAGCCATGGTCCTTGACTCCTTTCTTGTTCTGTTCCCCCTACATGTGCGCACCGCCGCCTGCTCTTGCACGGGAAGCATGCATGCATACTCCAAGTTTAAATAAGACGTACACGCAGAGGGGTAATTCACATCCATGAACTGTCTTCTATGTTCGCTTCACCTATAAGCCATATTTTTTCAGCTAACGAACAATATTTTTCTCTCACAATAAATCAACTAACAATACTTTTAATTATGGCAGCCAAGCGAACCGGGCATACGTGTATAGCGAGGACCTGCCTGCAGCTGTGTGTGTGGTGGGGGTGTCCGGCTCCGGCGCGGTTCCGGGCCCCGCGAGGATGGAGCAGCTGTCCCGGCGCTGGCCTCCTCTCATCGCAGACGTCGGTTCCGCTGCCAGACGGGGCCCGGGAGCGACACGGACATGTGAGCTCCTGCCTGCGCTGTGCGCTAGCGATGCGGCGGTATGAGGGCGACGCGCAGCGACCGACACGAGCACGCGCGCCGCGCAAGCCCCCGGGCGGGCAAGGTCCGAGTCCGACCGACAGATCGATCGATCTGCCGTCGCCGTCGTGGCGCAGCCGCGAGCGCTCCCGCCCGCCCGCCCGTCCGTCCGTCCGCCACCGCCATATGTGCATCCCAGCCAGCTGCCAGCCTGCCGTGGTCGACTTCTTCTATCCACTCGCCGCCGCTCCCCTTCGATGATCTGCTTCCGGTCTGGAGATGATCGGAATGCGCCGACGACGGGATAGGATAGGAGCCGCCCGCAGGCGCGGATCTCACCGCCGTCGTCTAGTTCCGCGGCCGCGCCCGGCCACCAGCGCGAGTTGCCGTGGTATCCGTGGCTGCTGTGGTCCCCGCGCGCGGGCGTATGTGCGTCGACGAGAGTGATCATCATTCGTGATGTCGTTCCAGCTGTTGTGATGTGCGGACGGATGCGCGTCGTACGTGTAACGTGTGGTTTTGTGTACGGGTGCTGTCGCTCGAGACTGCAGGGACCGTGTCCCCCTGTCTCCCTCTCCGGCTCTCGGCCGGTCCGCCCGCCTGGACCGCGCAAGCCGTGCTCGAGTAGTATTTCAAATGCCAAGGCCATGGGCACGCCAGCTTGATCGCCGAACAGGAGTACAGGATATCTGGCCGGGACCGCAGCGGACGGAAGAACCGAAGATGGTCCATGGGCCATGGTGGTGGAGTAAATGCTGACCGGTCCAGAGTCCAAGCGGGAAAGGAACACGAGGACCGTTGGAACATACGGACTAGAAGCGATCCGGGCCTAGAATGCAGCCCACTGCTAGTCCGCTTCAAACAGATGCCGTCTGTCGTCCTGATCTTCTCGTCCCTTCCAGAGCGCTACAGTTGAGAGTGGCGACTAGGGGCGATCTCGTGTTACCCCGTTGATTCGCCGTCGCCCTCACCTTCATCACCCTCGCCGGCGTCGTCGTCGGAGGGGGGCTGGATGAATTGACAGAGGATTTGTATATACCCGTACTTATTAGGTTTAGGTTAAATAAGTTAGGGTTAGGTTTCCCCATGTCGACGCTGTGGCGTGGGTTCGTCTTCCTGGGCGGCGTCTCCAGTGGACGTGCGGAGGACGGCTCCGACATCTACGGCGCCTTCCCCGACTTCGCTGGTGGCGACCGTACCAGTGAAGAGCATGAGCTGGCCGGATCTAGAGTTCTGTGCCTCCTCTAGATCAGGTCAAGTTCGCCTTTTGCCTCTCCCTCATCTTCTCCGGCGAACTCCTCTGACGAAGATCTCGGGAGGTATGTCTATCGACTCGCCGTGAAACCGGGTTAGTTCTTACCTACCACCTGCTCTGGTGGTTTCATTCCCCCTCTGGGTGTGCCGCCATCCGGCGTGTGGGGATTGCTGGTAGCTCTTGAGGCGCCAGATTCCTTGTACTCCAACGATGCGATGGCTAGTTGCCATCTTCTTCGGCCTGGGTGTTCTGCGGTCACAAAGTATGTCGATGATTTTGACATACTGCTTTTGGTGCCAATTAAAGCTTGTGTTCAATCGTCGGGGTGGAGGTCGGCTTCAAGCTCCAAGTTGCTTCAAGCTTCAAGCTCCAATTAAAGCTTGTGTTCAATCGTCGGGGTGGAGGATGATCCGGAGGATGACTGTGCAAGGACTATGTTGTAATTTTTCCTTTCATCAAGGGTGTCTTTTGCAAGTCTTGGAATGTAAACTTTTATGAAATATGTATGAATACAAACCCGGTTTCTCAAAAAAAAGTCATCTGTCGTCCTGAAAACAGTAGAGTCCAGAATGGGCAAGGCTTAACCTAGCCAAGCTGCATTGGCCAACGGCATACCGCTTACCGCGCTCGCTAATGGCTACTGTATTAAAAACTCCGAATACTGCACGTACTCTGTTGTTCTGAACTTTGCAATTAGGGCGCCAAAGATTTGGCAAGCCAAAAGTTGGGTAAAAAATTGCCATAGATTTGGTGAGCCAAATGTGAGAATTCGGTAAGTTTTGGTAACAAACCAAATATACTAGCAAAAAATCATGGCTTACCAAATCTTTGGCATGACAAATTTTGGAAGCGAACCAAGCAGGCCCTTACTTTTCCATGTTTGTATGGAATACGTACACAATATGCCAAGAAAATTGATAACAAATTTATACGGTATACTTTCAAACTACTGATGGTCAACGATAATGTTTTGTCACAGGCGTCCCCCCTATCCAAACACCGTGCGACTCGCTCCGCTGATCCCCGTGGTCGTCCCACTCCCCCATCCCACACCCAGCGTGACTCACTCCTCAAAAAAACACCTGCTCGTCCCACTCCGCCGGCCGCCGCGGCCATCCCCGCGCGCGTTGCGCGCGCTCGGCCGCCTCACACTGCTACCGTGTGCCCCCATCCTGCGCTCGACCGCTCACTCCGCCATCCCACCGCGCACACCCATCCTGCGCCGCGCTGCACCGCATCACATCCACTCCACCTCCGCGCAGCCATCCACTCCTTCTCCGGTCGGTCATCCACTCGGCCTCCGCGGGGCCATCCACTGTCACGTGCCCAATCCGCACTCACCCCGTCATGGCCACAGCGTGCACCGCCACCACCACCTCGGCGCCACCGGGAGAAGGTCGTCGCCAGCTGGGATATCATCTCCCGCGGTTGACCGAAGATACCACGACAGGGAGGACCTGTATGTTGCAAATGCATGTTTCTAGTGTTGTTTCATAAGTACGTTGCAATTGTTTCATCTTGATGTTGCAAAAGTAGACTGGGGGATGTTGCATATGTTGCAAATGTTTCAGAGGCATGTTGCAGGCATTTATTCAAAACATTTCACCTGTTTCTAGACGTATGTTGCAATCGTTCTGATCTGGATGTTTCATATGCTTCACACAAATATTGCAATAATTTGTTCCAAATGTTCCAGTTGTTTCAGTCTTTATGTTGCAGCAAGTTGTTCCATGGCGCAAATGTTTTATTCGAGCATTTTATGTTATTCGGCCGAGGCGCACCGGGGCGAGCCGACCGACGGACGGGGTGCTACGTTCGAGGAGGCGCGCTTGGGACGTGCTCGTCCGCGCGTGGGGCGGGGAGGCGGGGGCGAAGATGGAGCACGTCTGAACGTCCGGACGCTGGTCATTCCCATCGGAAAAAAATGGCACAAAGCTTATACCCAGTTTTCTCGCAAATTTGCAGCGGGGTTTAGCGGCCTGGGCCTGGGCCTGGCGTGGCGCGGCGACAGTCCAAACCCACGAGAACACTGAACACCATGCCTATTACCTACTCCCATCCGCGCCGTCCGTTGCAGATGTAATGTCAATAAATGTCAGCTATTGACGACCATGGTCACTCGCCCAGTCACAGCGTCCCCGTGTTGCTCGCTGCCGAGTGCGGCGACAGGCACCGACGCTGGCTCTGCTCACGCCTCACGCGCACCTACCCCCTCCTCGCCTCGCGCAATCCGAGCGGAGCAACCCCACGTTCCCTCACTGGTTAGGCCCAGGTTTCCTCCTCAGCCGGCGGCGGCACTAGGCAGCTCCTGGAGATGGCCTTGGCGGGGGCGGCTGCACTGCCGCGGCTGTGGGCGCTGCTGCTCCACTTCCTCGCCGTCGCGACCTGCCTCGATGTTCCTTCCCGCGGTAATGCACTACGCAGTGATAACTCGCTTGTCCGAAACAAACAACTTATTGCCACATTCCGGTGGAGCGAGCTAGGGTTACTATTACTTGTCTAATTAGGCCACCGCCGACCTCTGCCATGGCGTTGTACTCCGGCTTTGGTCAGTTAAGAGTAGCTCAACTGCTTAAATTATGTTGTGTTTAGAGTAGCCGAACTGCTTAAATAATGTGGTGTCCCTGAAGGAATGACACCACGTCACCACCCATGTTCATGTGACGTTTACTCCCTTCATCGGCATTGATATGTGGCCCTGAAGCACCAGCATGGCACAATTTGTCGTGAAAGGTTCAGATAGGGGCATAGGGCAAAAGTTTGTGATTGGGTTCAACTCATGCGTGTCAAAGACCAGCCTGATAAATTTGCTGTAGCTGAATGCTAAAGGACTTGAATGATTACTGCTGTGTGCTGGATCTCTGTTTGGCAAAGGCATTGCTGAGAGTTCTGTGTCAAGCCACTAGATTCAGGGGCGAAATAGAGGCCATAGCTAATTTCTATGTGGTATTTTGGTACCAACTAGATAATTTCATCAACTATATGGCCCTGACTACTTTCGTCTAAATTGAATGGAAACCAGACACCCAGCAGGTTAATAACATTTCTTGAAGGGATTCTGAAACTCCAGTGCTGCAGCAAACTAGTCAAATGCATGTCGCACAAGTGCATGTTCTCATTTTATATGCCTATTAAATTTTACAGCATGGATTACTAGTTTATGGCACAAAAACACATGAAGTTTTACCATACTACCTTTGGCTCACGGTGAAGTTGCCAATATATTCAAATTGCAGGGTGCTATTGGACTGGGTGCCAAAGCAAATGGTTTGGAGTATGCGCTGCTCGCCACTTCTTGGATTCTCAGTCAGATGATTGTGGTGGTCTTTGCATGGAGTCGAAAAGCCCTCCATGCCTTCCACTCCACACACATTTCTATTGTTGCAAACCAGGTCTACACATTGGTTTTACTACATTCAGTTCAGACAACGAAAATGGCCATTGTTGCAGACCAGGTCTATACATTGGTTTTAACAGACAACGAAAATGACTATAGCAGTCTGCTAGTTTGCTTGAATCATGTATGGACATGGAACTTAATAGTAATACCTACTCCTTAGAACAATTAGTTTCAGAGTACACATTCTTTTAAATTGTCACTGTACCATTTGGCCAAATTACTCTAGCATTCTGAGACAGATTTTTTATTGTGCATTCTGAAGGACAGGAATCCCAAAGGTAACAAACAAGTGTGGACACTGCAAGAGCAAGCTGGATTTTGGCAAAGAGTTTATATGCTGCTCAGATTGCTCTGATCCAACCATTATGGACAAGAATAGCAAACTGGGTTACTGCAAAAGTGGTGCTAACTTAACAATGCAATTAAAACCACAAGGTGTATTTTCACCACTAAGTCATACAAGACAAGGCTCAATTGCAGTTTGACAGCTTTTACTGCGTGCACATGTATTTTTAATCATTTACTAACTAAAGAGGTATCTGGTACTATAACATTGATAAGGCTATTACTAGTTAAGATGGAAGGGGGAAAGCAAAAGGCTTCTGTATGGGAATAAAATACTCTTGCTTGTTTTAATTGATGCCTGGAATATTCAGTATACGTTAAGTCATCTGTTGACAAATAATCCTGCAAAAGGTTCATGACTTCATGCATTATCATACATTCATAAATAATATTAGTTCAAAATACAAGGTGGGTTTTTATCATTCTTGTGTAAACTCTAAACTGACTATACTGTCCAATATCTTTAGTATGTAAGACAATATTGTTCTACATCTTGTATTGCAAGATTTTGAAAATACTGGTACAAAGCTGGATGGCTCTTAAGAACAGGAAATGTTTGTAACTGTGTTAAACAGAGCTTATGCCTTAATTTGTCTGATGTATTCTAAAATTTTCCTCAGCTGGTTTATTTTCAAAGGTCGTTCAAGTGTTTGTTGCACAATTCACTGCTTCCGCATTTAGTCTGCACTTTGTCTTTGCAGTAGTTTCATGCTCATACTGCTAACCAAGGTCCTATTCCCCTTTCCTTTATGAATCTTTCTATTCCGTATTCCTTGTCCTTAATATATGTTATATGCAGAAACTTTTCACTGGGTTGCTGGCCCGTGGATGACATGCTCCTCTCCATGTGATGGTGGTATTCGATATCGTGATGTTGCTTGTTATGGAAATTTGGATGATAACACAATCAAACACTACCCTGTGGATGATGCTAGCTGTTCAGCAGATGAAATGGTACTTCGAACTATTCAATTCAATTTGGTTGCACCTTAACGGAAATCTGTCTATTGCATACTTTCTTTCACTCATAAAGAGTATCCATTATTTAGTTTATTACAGTCATATCCTATGTCTATTGATATCAAAACAACCAAAAAATAATGTTTGCTATAAGGTTTGGTATGGTTACTGAAAAATCACCTATGTTGGAGCAGGTGTGGAAATAGTACTGCAACAGCAATTATGTCAGATTAGTTAGATTGATTGATACAAATTATGGCAAGCGTAAATCATAGCAATCTGCAAAAAAAAAAAAGAAGTTATTTTTTTCATTATCACATGAATAAACTTACATTGTCGAATAAATAACTGTTCCGAATGCCTGTTCAGCGTTATTAACCAAAAATTATATGTCTTTTGGATTAAGAGCAGCTATCTGAAATCCTCAAATATTTGACGTATAACTGACCTTCTAAGCTTCAGAAACAGGATATGATGTACAGAATTACCTCTTTGTTACATGCTGTATTAAGCATATTAAGTATGAAAAATATGAACTCTATAGTCTAGAGGTAATTTGAGAAAAATGAATCTCTAGAGAGATAATATTTTGTTCTCTAATGTATCAGGAAATTTGGCTTCTCACTGTTGAATGCTTTTTTATTTGTCTGATAGCCTGCAAGACAGGAGGCCTGTAATCAGCAGAGTTGTAGTGATCCTGAGATGACACAGTCAGTGAATCCCAAGAAAAGTGGAATGTCTGGTTGGTTGGTAGCATTGGTTGTTATCCTAGGTCTCAGTGCAGCTGTTGGCATTGCATTTACCAGCTACACTTACTATGTGAGGTATGCTAAATCTTTCCGTAGGGTTACATTGTTCTCTCTCTCTTGTCGTGGATTTTGTGTCTTTTTTTTTACTGTCTTGCTAGAACTCTTGATCCTCAGAGATTATTTGCATGCACTCTACATAAAGTTCATAGATAATGCACAAATGTTAGATAGCAGTTGCACGATTTTTCGGTTTGCATTTCCAACATGGATTTGAATGGTGAACTATATGTAGTTCTGTTTGCATTATGAAACATTTTTGTTCTTTTGGGAAGTCAAGATTAATTGTTGGTGCAATCTGGTCTACAGTTCACGAAAGAAAATTTTCTACATATTTCCAAAGAACATGCTAATGTACTTGTTAATATATATGGAGTCACTCTTTGGTGTGGGTGGGTCAGGTGTTGTTCAGGTTCTAAACTCTTTTAATGATATGCAAATCTCTTAGGCATTATCGGAAGAAATATGAAGCCATTGACTGGCACTACTTTGGTTATTCGATAACCTTGTGAGAGCTTATGCTCTTGCGTTGGTAGGATGGTTGTTTTTTATTGATATTGGCAAATCGTGATACATGCTTTCACGTTTCAACTCATGTCCCAACTCTTTCCCTTCATCCTTTTGTTGGTATTGACAGGAGAACCTCTGGGACGAGTGGTTTTGTGTATGTCATGATGGAAGCTTATTCTTGAGGATTGAGAGGAACGTTTTCCTGTAAGCCTGTGAACAGTCAAGACTGTAGAAAATCACTGGAGTTAGAGACAACCAGTTTGTTCATTCATTGGTGTGCTGTTTTTGTCGTCAGAAATGGTTGTCATCTCTTTCTGCTGATTCATGTGCCGCCGAGGGACTATCCCGGGTGTAGCATGGGAGTCATTGCACACATCCGTCTTGCCAAGGCTGTGAATCTGTCAGGAAGGATGTGTTGATTGACTGACCTAACTGTGGCGTGCTAATGTGTTGTGAATTCTATCATCCTGTTACATACGCATGCCAAAACTAGCGACTATGAGCGAATGCTTATATAGTACAAAAAAGAGGTGTTTTGTGGCACTCAATTGCATGGCAAACTAATTTTCAGGTTCACATACAATATTTTCTGCAATTTTCTCAGAAGGCACTACTAAAGCTTTAGTAGTTCTTCAATGTGCAAGCGAACCGACGTCCAAATTATCAAGTCATTAGCTGCTTGTAAATAAACATATAAGGGCTCCTTTGGATACCCCAATACCGCCGGTATACCCACCTCATCCACGGGTGGTGCGAGGCCCGTGGGAGCGGCACCCCCACCATGATATCCGTCGCGCTAAAAAAGACCTGTGCCTTGTCAGCCCGTTCCCCGTCGATCCGTGGGGGAATGAAAAATCATCTCCCGAGTCGTGTTTCTGTCTCCCATTTCTCCGCCTCGCTCGCTCGTTTCGTCGACTGCCTCGACTCGCAAAGGATGGAGAGGCATGGCGGCTAGGGTTTGAGCGCCGTCACTTCCAGTCTCGTGCGCCACTCGTCCCCATCTCCCTCCGGCCCCGACTCCCTTCGTACCAGTAGTGGCGCGCACTCCATCCTCCCGGAAGAAACGCCGGCGCCCCTCCGCTCACCGCCCCGACTCCCTTCGTACCAGCGCCGCTTCTCCATCCGCCGGGAAGCAGTGCTGCACGCTCCATCCGCTCGGAAGAAACGCCGCTCCCCTCCCCTCGCCATCTTCCGACCTTATCCGAGGTAAAAGCACAATCCTTGTCCTGCATATTCTTGTTTATGAGCTACTGATCTATTTTCCCCATTCATATTAAAGGGTCTGGTTGCTTGTCTGATGTTCTTAGCCCTAGCGTGTACTTGTGAGTTTGGATCTGGCAAGAGCCCCCTAAACCCCTACAGTTTCTATTGATTTTTTTTAGTTTGAATAAATTTTGAAGAAATTTGTATGCTCTCCACCCTACTAGGTGTGAGGAACACAATCCAATAATTATCTGGAAGTTTGAAGCAGAGGCTTACTGCAATTTGTTTAACCTGAAGATCTAACAAATGTACGAAGCCTTCCTCTGTTACCTGCTTTGCCTGCTTTACATTGTTACCTCTCCTCGATTACTAGTTTTAGGTGATTCCATGTGCTGGAAAGTTTAATGCTCTTGTGTAAGTTTTTTATGCCATCTGATAATCAGAGTGCTGGTTTGATATAATTAAGTACTAAGGGGGAAAAAATAAGTCTCAATCATTTCAGAAATAATTGTTGAAATAGCTCAACAAGGAAATACTACTTCCAATTCATATTTTCTCTAATGTGTGAATGATTCTTGTCATTTAAATGGATAATAAGTATCATCTTTTGCTCTGTCTGAGGTAAGCGATGAAGGTCGCTTGATGACTGTACTTTATATCGCTACTAATACACTAATGTTTATGGTTGTACATCTGAGCACAGATAAATAGAGATGGAGAAATAGTTTCTGCCTGTGATCACAAGAAATAGTTTCTGATTTAGTACTGCTACCTGAGATGGAGAAATTAGTACTGCTGAAATTAGTATTGCTACCTGTGATCTAGTTGTCTGATTTCTTATGCATTTAGCTGAAATATTTCTTGTGCATTTGTCTGATTTAGTTTTCTGAATAAGATCTAGTTTAGTTCTTGCTGGTTGCAGCTGGAGTCTAACTTGACCCCTCTGCAGTTCAGTTTATGTTGCAGGTTATAGCTGGTTATGTCAGCTAGCTTAATTATTAAAATTATAAATACATAAGTCGATAAGTCGATAACGGTGGTGTGAGACCAAAATAAATGCAACTGAAATAACCTTGCTCAGTTACACATACTTCATGCATTCTTCGTGCAATCCCCCACAGCTACTACACATACATACCATACGGATACGGCACCATCTTTTTTTTTTTCTTTCTGCAATCTGTTGTGCAGCCTAGCTTGACCGAACCTACTGCTATTGTCAGAGTCAGTTTCATGTGTAGTTTGGGAAAGCCTAGCTCTTTTTTTTTTCTTTCTGCAATCTGTTATGCAGTAGAGCTGAACGTAGCTCTTGGTCTCATTATATCAGAAGAGTAATCTGATAATGTTTCTTGATCATTGCGCCTGCTCAGTGTGTTTGCTTGTCCGTTCTCTATGTGATCCCTCTAGTTTGGTTATACTAGTTTCAAGAAACTGAGAAAGCTTGGCTCTCATCATATTGATAGCTGCTGTAGAGTTTTTGCAGAAGTACAATCACTATATGTCAATCTTAACCATCAGCTGTTTGTTTGTTGATGCAGTTTTGAGGGTGCAGCCATGGCTGAAATCGAAACTATCTCCAGCCTCGCCGAGGCCGGCGATGTCCTGGAAAACAGGGGGATCAATTCTGTTCAAGGGAACAATCAGGTTCAATTTGGTCTAGACGAGCGGACATCCCTCGTAGCTGCAACAAAAGTCAAGGCGAGGACCCGTCCTGGAAGGCTCGGATTCAGGTTGGTAAACCCTGAACTCATGGACTGCAAGTTTCAAACAAAGGCCGAGCTGGACGAGGCCTACGAGCGGATGTTCACAGAGTGCATGAGTGAGTGTGACCAACAGCTAGTCCCTCTGGAAGCCCACATCGCCGAACTGAAGAGACTGTTGGCCCAACCTGACAACGAGATTGAAAATACCAGAACCGATATTATGCAGAGGAACCGAGGATTGCAGCAGGTGCTATATCTCCATCCACCGGTATATCTCTCTTTTCATCCTCTCCCCCTCTTTTCTAAATCGTTTTTCAGTTTGTGTTTTTTTTTCAGTTCTCTCTTTTTCTGAATATTATTTTTTCCCAGTTTCCATTGTATCCTGAGTACGAGTATCATCCCCCTCCGCAACCGCGAATACCGTACCAACCAGCATACACCACTGATCAAGAAAGAGATGATGCAATATCTCGAGACCGCCGTGCTCAGAGAGCGTGGTGGCGTACCAACCTTACTCTGCTGGAGACTAAGAAAAGGATCTTGGAAGGGAAAAGAATAGACCTGGAGAGAGGGCTGAAGTCTGAATTAAAGAAAGCTTTAGAGAGTCAATCTGACCTGGGGGTAGGTTATACCAACTACCATTTTCGCCATTGATAGGTAAGCCTTTGTGTGTTTCTTCTTAGATCTGTTGGTCTTCAATCTTCACTTCTTAGAATCAAATCGAATGGATGGATGGATGAACTGGGTAGCGGTTCTTGGGCATGGCTGCTGCTTTCGATTGAATCGTTTTTTGGATTAGGGCCTGCGGATTTTAGGATGTTTATGTATATGATTATTTGATTTGAGTGATATAAAACACTATGAATTTTAGTATTAGGGCCTGCGGATCCACTTATTTATCTGTCAGTACCTTATGATATTTGAGTGATTGAGTGGACTCATTTTTCAAGGTGATTAAAAAATAGATGAATGAGTTGGAACTTTATCTTTGTTTATCATCCTGTGCAATTAGAAAATATCTTCATCCTTTTTTGTGATTATATATCCTTTGTATCTTTTATGTAAGACCTTAATTTTGTCAAAAAAAGGTGTATCTTTTATGTAAGACCTTAATTTTGTCAAAAAAAGGTGTTTTTGCTGAAGATTTGATGTATTCTCTCCTTTGTAGCCATGTAATTTAAGAAGCTGATAGGTAGGTATAGACTTTCACGCTATTCTGGCATGTATATTGCATTTGTGCTGTTATTGTGCTCTGGCACACATGATGGTTGGGCCCATCATTGTGTCTCATTCAATTTGTGTTTAGCCATCTCTGTTTTTTTTTGAGAGGCAACTCTGTTTAGTTTAATTAGTGTCCGTTTCAAACAGGCCTAATATCCTTTGTTGCCGTGAAAGAAAACAAGCTATTATTTCCTGGGCATGTGTATGTGCAGGCAAATATGTTCTTTACTGTGCATGCAGTGTTTATATCACTGACTTAAATCTACTCATGACGTGGACATGCCTCTGTTATTAGTTCGCCCATGCTTGCAGAATTAGTACGGCTACCTGTGATCTAGTTCTAGTTTTCGGTTTAGAGAGAAAAATAAAGTACTAACACGTACTTTATTATAAATACATAATAAGTAGGCTAATATCTCAGCTTATTCTATTTGCAACTTTCAGATAATGGGCTCTAGGAAGGAGAAAATTGTATGAAGGTAGATTGCTCCAAAGGTAATATTCTTGCTTTAGAATTTCTTTAAAAAGTTGGATGTTCGCTGGTTCTAGGGACGTAGGTGCTGTTAATTAGTGTTAGGACGACGAGCATCGGGACTGGGAGTAGTTTTGTTGGGATAAACTTGTATTGGAACAGAGCATCTTATCCCTGAATGTGATAAGATTTGGGGACTGGAGCAGTTTCGACTGTAATATTATTCATATACAACAGAGTCTCAAATTCAGATTGTGTAATAAGGAGTACAATTTCAACTGAATATTCAGCATCTCATTTTCTAGTGTTTTAAAAATTTCTGTTGTGTGTTCTCCACCAAAATGAAGAAAGAACCTTTTTTCGATCAAGACAGAAACTTTTACCCTGTTTTGCATGTGCCACTATTCCATGAGTGTTTTACCAGCAGTTGTTTGATACAGCCTTTCAGCATGTTGGAACCTGAAAGGAGTCTTGAGTCCTTGAATCTTTCTGTAGTCACTTTTTTCTTCTAGTGACATGCAGCTAATCAATTGACAATTGAGTGAGCATATAACTAGATATTTGGGTCTGATTGTATGAACATTCATGTGGCATATCTAAGATGGTTATTAGCATATTTTTGTTGGCAATTTTAAGCTGCCTTCATGTAGCATATCTAAGATGGCTATGAGCATATTTTTGTTGGCAATTATATCTAAGATGGCTATGAGCATATTTTTGTTGGTAATTAACAGCATCCGATGCTAGCATAAATGTCACATTGCATCAACTAATAGTGTTTTTTCTCATCCAATTGCAGGGTTGATTCTATATGTTCTGGCCTGCTGGTGCTAGTTGTGAGAGATTGTAGTTGTAGTGGATTTATGCCTAGACGCTAAAAAAATCTCTTTGGTTATGTAGTAGGATTAATGCAACTTGTAGTTTTGTCGTAAACCTATGGAGTCTTGTATGTTTTCTTGGGTTGCTTAACACATTCATCTAAAGCCAACGGTGATGAGACGGTGATGAGTCACTTTATGTTAGACAAAGTTTATCTGTTTGGTTACCCTATGAGATGAAGAGTTTGTATGCTCTGAATTCAATGGTGATGAGTAGCTTTCTGTTAGATCAAAGTTCATTTGTTTGGTTACCCTATGAGATGAAGAGTTTGTGTGCTTTGAATTAGTAAATAATTCATCTTTTCTATCTAATGTCTGTATGAGATTATTCATGGTACTGATTTTCCATATTACAATTGCATTTTTGAAATCCTTATTTTTTTTTCTGCGTTTTCTGAATGTTTTTTGGTTGGCCGGGATTTATATCCTGTGTTGCCCAAACGGTATCAGGGAATTTCTCTCTGGTTTTTGTTGCCCAGCCGGAGGGGGGTGGCATGTTCATGGAAGATAATCCTTTGGGGAGCAAACCCACGTGTCTTTTCCACCCCTCTATCCAAAGGAGCCCTAAAGGAGTTAACGAAAGGAATGTACTCCATTCCAAAATAAATCAATTCTTATAATCACTCTAAGTCAAACATATATATATATATATACTCTCTCCATATTAGAAGTCGTTTAGGACATGATTGCGCATACCAAGGAGTGCCAAAGAGTGATCAATTAGAAGGAAGTTTTCCTTCTTTGCCCTTATTAAATAGGCCTGCGGGTGTATCCTATACAACAATTCTTAATAGCCCGACTGGTAAGCTCTCCACGGCCCGAGGCTGGAGGTCCAGGGATCGAACTCCATGGCCGCATTATATTTTTGACCTCTACGTGGATTTTGCATGGGGAATTTGCATGGCCCTGTGCACGTCGCTGCTTGCTCTCGCGTGCACGCTGGCTGGCTGGCTCGCGTTTAGGCGTGTCTGTGCACCCTATGCCGCACAAATTTTTGCCGATGGCGCGTGGCCGCGCGAATATTTCGTTCGCTGGTTGAATTTTTTCGTTCGCTGGTTTGTTTCGCTTGGGCGCGTTTAGGCGCGACATTTTCGTTCGTTTGGCGCGCGCTCACAGCCAGCTGGTCCGACGGCTCGCCTGCCTGCTGCATTAAAATGCCGGTACTACTGCCTTGCCTTGCCTGTTCTTCACTTGCTTGTTCATCCAGGCATGGCTTAGCTTCTTCTCTTCACTTGCTTGTTCATCCAGCCATGTCCTCCATGGCTTCGATCTGAACGTTCGTATGGAGGAAGATGACGACGGCTCATTCTTCAATCTCAACGAGCCTATACTGGAGGACCACAACAACAATGGTAACGTGCTCATTCTTACTCATTTTTCTTTCATTTTTTTGATATTCACTGCATTAACGTGAGGTGATCTCAACTTTCCGGCATAAGAAGATGACGGCCCCAACCCGAATGACGTGTTTGATTTCAACGAGCCAGAATACGACGGCACCAATGATGCCGACGGCGTGTTTGATCTCCAAGGGCAACAAGATGACGGAGTCCAGTGCCTCGATGGACTGCAGCGGGTCGACGGAGTCCAGCCCCTCCACGGACAGCAGCAGGTCGACGGAGTCCGCGGCGACCTCCTCCGAGTCCGGCCCGACGTCGTCCGCGGCGACCTCCTCCGAGTCTGGCGCGACATCGTCCGCGGCGACCTCCTCCGAGTCTGGCGCGATCTTCATCTTGTAGTCCGGCACCATCTCCATCTCCATCTTGGAGTCCGGCGAGGCATCCATGGTGCAGCAGCGAAAGCCGAGCACGAGCAGCGTGCGGCGAACGGCGAACGGCGGCGTGAGCGAGCAGGAGCGGCGTGCGACGAACTACGAGAGGAACGCGATTTAATAAAGGGAGCGGTGGCCTATTAACGTGCGGCCGGGGAAACGAGATCGACCGCGGGCTATTAACGCGCGGCGCGGGAGCCGAAGCGCGGGGGGCAGCAGCGTCCAATTCTTCACTCCGACCCCAGAACGACTTCCTTTGATTCAATTTCTGCGGACGCCAGAACGACATCTAATACCAGTATGGAGGGAGTATATATATAGGAAAAGAATAACAACGTCTATAACACCAAATAAGTAAATTACAAAACATATATCTAGCAATACTAATTGGGTGTTTTGATGTTATAAATTTTGATGTTCTTTTCTATTAATTTGGTCAGATTTAAAATAGTTTCCTTAAGACAACTCTAAAAGTTGTTTTGATTTGGGACAAAAGGAGTGTTAGGCCAAATCTAGACTTGAGCGCTTCGTTTTCAGCATTGCTCGTTCGGGCTTTGAGATAACAATGGGAGACGAGCCTTGCCCAATTAGATCTCGTTAGGTTTTGTGGGATTGAACGTTGCTCGTTCAAGGTTCAGGATAACGTTGGGCTATGCACTAGGGATGAGCCTAGCCCAACTAGATCTTGTTAGGTTTTGTGGAGATTGAAAAGGATCAAGGTGATTAAAGGTGGGTTTGGCTCATGCCATCTTCACCAAAATTAATTGTTCCACCCACTAAAATGAACTAAGGTGGCTACAAAAGGAAGGTTACAAAGCTAAATTTTGACATCCAACCAAATTGTCATCAAAGTTGCTCAAAGTAACTAAAATTTGGCTTGGTTAGCTTTGACACTAAAACAAGCACACTTTAAAATCTTGCAAATCAAAGTCTTTATGATCCCCTCCAATACCCTTGGGGATGGGGTTAACCGAACATGGCTTTAGCATGATCTCGCAAATTCATAATCCCTAAATACAAGGGGTTTAAAGGCAAAATCCCAATCTCCAAAGTGTAAATCGCTAATTCTAACTGAAACCTGCCTTTTGGAGATTGGTTAATGGATTTGGAGATTTATTAGGGTTAGAATGGGATTTGGAGATCCACTTCCATTGTCAGATTGGGTAAGGGAATTAGATATTTATTAGGGTTAGCATTGGGATTTGAAGATTCAGTTCTTTAGAGAGAAAGCCACCATGTAAGGTTGGTTGATTGGTGGTGAAGGTGGTAGGTTAGTAGGATAAATAGATAGAGAGTGACCTATGAAAAAGGTTAAAGACGATGGATTAACGTGGTGATAGATTTGAAGACATGAACCAAATATGGAAGGAAGAGAGCATCATGACCAAGATATACTTTGATCTGTCAATGTTGTCATGAGCAAAGGTAAAGAAGATGGCTTAAGAAGAAGACGTAGGCGCTAGATCACACCATGATGGATATTTAAGGGTCCAAGATTGACCGCGGATAGTGATGAAAACCAATAAGAAAAGGCTCTTAACCATTTTTTCGTATTTTATCATTGAGATTGAGACAGGATTCATCAGGGAAAATACAAAAATGGGATGGGATGCACCGGGACTGCTACAAAAAATGGTTGAGGGTTTGTCCATCGACCAGACTATCAGGCGAACGATCATATGATTGAAAATTAGCCATTGATTTTCAGACATCTAAAATTTCCTTTTTTTAGAAAAAATAATTCCCACCGTTTCCATTTTTTACTGCGCTGCCGCCTAGAAACATCTGCAGGCGCACCCGTGCGTCCACTCCTCTCACCCGCTCCCTCTCTCGTCTCCCTTGTGATGTCACTGCTGATGCAGCTAGAAAAGACAGCAAAATATTTATTTTAAAATGTTATAACTTTTGAAGGGTGTATTCATTTTCAATTCCGTGTGCACCAGTGTATTCTACGCGACGAGACGAACAAAACTAAACCCCACTTGCATATATTTCGAAGATTTTTTTCTAGTAGCAAACTAACTTATAACATATAACTTATCACATATAATTTATAACCAAAACTTAGAAACATAAAAAGTTATAAAACACAACTTATCTAAAAAAAAATTCAAACGCAACTTGCGTACATAAGTTATTCTACACAACTTATGTACATAAGTTATTCTATACAACTTAGATGTACAAATTAATATCATAACATATTAGCAGATACGTTGGTAGCATGCATAAAAGAAAAACTGAGACTACTATAAAAAGTAAATTGAGAAAAAAATAAAAATAAAAAATTGTCTTTCATAACTTTTGTGTTTCCAAGTTTGGCATATGTTATAAGTTATATGGTGATTGGTTTTGAAAAGTGTTATATTGTCCAAGTTATCAGTATAAGTTATAGAAATAAGTTATGTCATATAACATATATGTATAACTTAGTTACTTTCTAAAAATAGAAAGTTGTGGAAATTATTTTTTCAAATAAGGAAAGTTGTGGGACTAGGTGATGGTTCACTGGATTCATTCCCAGTGAACGATCATGGGATTGGATAGCGCTCTGTCCATCCGTATTTCCAGCATTCTGTTTTTGATTGGGATATCCTGTTTTCATCCCGTTTCTTGTTACCCCCGGGATAGGCATGCTCAGTCTGTAGAGGCCCAATTTGGCCCAACACAAACCCAGTCTGCACAGCAACCGACCAGACCAGCCGTCCAGCCGCTTGACTCCTCGAGTCCCTCGCGTCCGCACGCACTCCAGCAGCAGCCGCGGGTGGCACCACGGCAGGCAGTTCCTCGTCTCCCGTCCAGCTGTCCTACGCCCCCTGCCTGACTGCCTTGGTGCCTCCTCTCTGCTGTGGCTGGCAACGCCCTCAGAGACACCTCTGCGTCAGCCGGTGTTTCTATGTCAGTGTGTCTGGCTGCGTTTCTAGTCAGACCAAGGAAGACTAAGGGGTTAGGGGTGTGCTTCACATCAGCCACGCTAGTGGTCTGCTGTGGGCATGGACTTAACAATCACAAGGCAATACCAGCCCAACGAGCCTGTTAGGCTGTTATGATTCAATCTCATTTGTTGTACAATAGTATATGTATTATATATCTTAGTTACTTTGCTTATAGGTGTATTATCTATTTACCAATGCACTTTGGTTTTTGTATTTGAGCTGTTACATGCGGCATGCAATCCTGGCTTAATTAAGTTCCAGCTTACCGTCCGTTTTCGTCTATTTTCTGATTCTATTTACTCGTTTTCGTATTACCGTTTGTCCTGCTACCGTTTTCGCTCCCGGCTGTCCCGCTCCCGCTCCCGCTCCCATTTCCATCAAAAATATGGAATGGAAACGGTAGAGGTATTTTTCGTCTGTTTCCATCCTTATATATTTTAGGCCACTAGCTAAGCTGTGTGTGTGAGTGGCTAGTGGTGTATATATTTGTACCCGACGCTTCTCCTGAGGGATCAGAGGCATATAATATATTGTTGTAATCGGACATTCTTTTCTGCAATCCAAAATCATTCCTCGCTGACAAGTTCTGCTTCTTTTCCAATTCACTCACGTAATGTTCTTTCATTCCTCCTGCTGCTAACAATTTGGTATTACATCTATCCCTTCTTGTGCCTATTTAGGACAGCTTCACCACTAAAAAAGTGAATCTAGATCTAGAATTTATTATGGAGCAACTCCACTAGTGGATCTACCAAGAGAACCGTTTAGGTACACAACAGCTCCAAATCCACGCAAGGGCCTTTTAGTTGGAATGGCCAGATTTGCCCTTGGGCTCTAGCATTTTTCTCTCTCTCACTGACACCCAAACCCACATGTTAGGAGAAAAAAAGGCACGAGCTTATTTTCCTTTGACAAGCTCATGCAGGGGCCGATCGGGGGTGGGCTCGTGTCCAGAGCGAGGTTGGCCAGGGGGCGTATGGCTAGAGCAGGACCGTGAGGGACCCACCGCGTTAATTCACCTAAAATGAGTGTCATCCACTTGACCAGCTTAATTTAAGCAAACCAACCTCGACGACTCCCCCAGGAGCGCACTTGGCAACTCCTCTTTAGGATCAAGTTGAGTATCATACCACGATAGCCTCCACAACTCAAGATTACATCTCATCATCGGAGTAAAAATAATCCAGCAGAAAGCATATATTACAAGTCTTATTGAATTTAACAAGTTAATTATACAACATTAAAGAAGACATTGATTCAATGCAATCATATGTAGTGAAGACCAACTACTATCTTACCAACACCGCTATGCTACGGATCACTCATATAGCTAATAACTAGTGGTCGCCCTGCCCATGGGCGTCGCCACCATAAGTTGGACGGTGTAACACCTCTAGTGTTACGAGCTCGCTAAGCACTGAGATTATGGCCTGAGAGATAGATCTAATAATATTGTGAGTTCGTTTACTTAGCGTAAAGAGGTGGTGATGAAAACTCCTAACAAAAAGAATAGAATGAGTTGTGTTAATTGTTGTCATGAAAACAATTTCTATGAACAACGACCAATTATAACTGGAGTATAGTGTGGAAATAAAGATTTGAGGGCAAGTTACATAGTGTAACACCTCGGGTGTTTAAATACTAAAACTGCCATATCATCATATGCATTGCAAAGCATTTGGTCATATTGCAAATTTTGATATGCATTCACTAAAACAAGTTTACATTTATGTTATGAGTGTTGCCTTGTATGGTGTGAATTGAGTTCAAAGTTTGGTTTGAATTTGAAGTTTCGAAAACCCTGATTTCCAGCGATTAGTTTTGACCCGAAAAACCCATTTCAAAAACGAAGTATATTTTGGGGTTGAGCCTTAAAGCAAAAAGGTAGAGTTTGTTGAGTTGTACAAAGTTTGTTTTTGGAGTTTTCAAAGTTGTTTAGAAAAATTTGGAGTAATTTGAAAAGGCGAAATGTACTTAAAGTGTCCCCTTTTTAATTCAAATTTGCATTTCAAAATGTAGACCGAATTTGGGTATGGTTATAAAAGCAAAGTTGTAGAACTTTGAATTTTGAACAACTTTTGTTTTTGGAGATTTTTGAGTTGTTACATAAAATTGAGAGTAATTTAGATTTTAAACCGAGTGGCAATTCTGTGAATACGTTGAACAGTAGCCGCGGGCAGCTGTCACCGCCGGCGTGCTTCTCCGGGCTTCCAGTCACGCCTGTGGCCACCCTTGGCTTCGTGCTGGCACGGAAAAGGCACCGTCATGGCTTCTCCTTGCTTCTGAGCTGAGTTATAAGACCTGCGTCGTCGTCGTTCTTCGTCGTTTGCCTTCCTCTGTTTTCCCGACGTCGCCGCCGCTGCTCCGTCGAGCTCGCCTTGCCTCCTCAGCGCAAACCAGCCTCGGCTAAGCTTGCCACAGCTTCGCTAGTTCCTTGCGAAACCAATCCTCCAGCCCTTGTTGCTTGATTGCGCCGGGAACCGCCGTTCTTTGTCTTTCTTCCCCGCGGCCGGCAACCTCACCATGGTGTGCGCGTCGCCGTGGCTGGAGCTCCTCGGTGGGTCTTTGTCCTTGCTCAGCGTGTCACCAGCTTCGCCTTGATCCCGTGTTGCTCTATGACCGATTATCTGATCCTTTTGACCATCGCAGTCGCCTGAACGCTGTCACCGACGTGGTTCGCGTCGCCGTGCTCGCTGTGACCGTCGACCCGCCTCTCCTTTGTTCCTCCGACTCGTCCATCGCCTTCAACGTGATCGGGGTGAGCTCCTGGTTCTTCCCGAGTGGTTTGTTTCACCGTTACCTGTCTTCTATCGCCGGCGTAGCGCCGCCGTGCAGCCGTATCCACCATGGCCGGTGCCATGCTCATTTTGTGCCGCAATCGATACAACAAAGGACGTCACTAGGTGCGCATAGTCGTGGGGAGCATGTTGGTGCTTTCGCCATCGCTGGTGACCTCGCCGTCGTCGAGATTTCGCCGGTCAGCGCGTCGTTACCGTGGTCAGCGCCGAAGGTAGACGATGACGGGTGGGGTCGGGTTGTCAGTGGCTCAGTGTTTCAAAATGGAATTTTTCTATTTTCAGTAATGAATGAATAGTGTCTATTTTTGTTATTTTTGTGTAGATTTATTTAGAGCTCCAAAAATTATGAAATTTTTTGTGTGACTTCTCTGTGATGTATGTTATTTAGTAAATATATGAAATGTTGATTTTCAGTACTTTTTGATTATTATAAAAATTGCTCAATTAATTAATAAATGAGTTTCCATGATTTTTCTAGGCTTAATTATTTATCCAAAAATTATGAAAATTGTTTTGCCACTTAGTTATCATGAGATGAACATGTACAAAAATTTTGGGCTCAATTGGAACAAGTTGATTTATTTCATAATTCTTAATTAATTAATTAATTCGTAAAAGCAAATAGTAACCTTTAATGATTTAGGTTTTTTTTTGAATTTTTGATTGAGTGATGTCCTTGGGTCATTAATTGGTAATGATCCTTGACAATTGAATTAGGTGTTACGAAAAGGTTTAGTTAGTTTGACTTGTAACTGTACCGCGAAGGAAAGTTGTATTCAAGTTATTACTTTTGCATCCATCGTCGAGCATCATATTTTATATCTCGCATCATGTTAAACATGGCATTGTTACTACGTGTAGTGAACGAAGGTGAAAACGTGGTAGTTAATCAAGTTGTGGAAGAGGTTAATCCGTCTGTTGAGGTCGGGTTGGATAATTGTGGTGCGACTCCAGAACCGGATTTTTCCGTCAACGAAGGTAAGCCCCGGATGCATTTAATCCTACCTTGTGTTTTACAAATTGATTTCGCTTTTACTTTTCTTTACTGCATTAAGTGATTAGGAGTTAAGTGAAAATCTAATTGGTGCATTACCAACCTTGTTTTTCCATATCTACCTTGTTACCAGTTTTAATTCATATATGCCTAGTTATGCTTAGCTATGCTTAGAACGATGAAAGTCGGGTGATTACCTGTCACCTACGAATTTTAAATGAAACTTTGGTTACTTATGTTATCATGTGATATGGGAATGTGGAGTAATAAATCTAGACCGGGCGGACTTGGTGTATGGGAGCCACAAGACATGGAGGTCTTGTGAGCGGGGTCTTTTCGCCTGTGTCGATTAAGGTCCGTCCGTTGTTGAACTGTGTGAGATGAGACTTTGTAGTACTAACCACATACTCCGGTAAGCCTTAACTTGGCGATTCTATTACAAGAATGGCTACTCGCGCACCGGGAGTGGAGAGATGGCGGGAATAGCGTGTACCCACGTGGCAATGGGCTGGATTGGTGGAGTACTGTATTCTCAGGTGGCGCGGACCCGTTCTTATTTTAGAGGATCCAAGGGTAGGTTGGTATATGTAGGTCGGGGACCTGCATATGTCATGTGGTCTGGAATTCCCAGCTGGGTTTTAATCGGTTCGAATCGTCGTTGCTCCTCGGTTATGGAGACTCAACTCTCTGTTCATCATCGTAGTTAAATAACTAGAACTTGAGGATGGTTTGTGAAGGTGTTGGTTATGAAGTTTCATGATCTCAATACGGATCATGTCAGCTTTGTCTATGATCTTATGAAGTTTTAAATGTTAATGTAAAGAATTTTATTAAAAAGCTTTTACGCAAAAGAACTTTGATTATTGCTAAAGCCATACCTTGAATCCCTGAGTCTGCATTCTTAAGTTCTATCAGTTTTTATTTTCGGTTAAGTCTTGTTGAGTACTTTTGTACTCAGGGTTCGTTGACCCTTGTTGCAGGTGAGGCTCATGAGCAGATCTGTTTTGGATCGTGCTGCATGACTGTTGTTCAGTGCGATGACGATAAGTAAATACGTGGCCCTTGGGCAGGGCAATCCTTTTGTGTGTTTGTATTATGTTATAATGCCACTCCACTACTTTGGTTTGTATTATTTATCGAACTTAGTTGTATGTTTTGAAACAAATGGTTTGTAAACTATGTTATTGTAAGTCTTCCGCTAATCTTTACTCTAATGTATATATTTGTATAAACTGTTGTATACTGCAATGACTCTGTAATGGGATCCTACTCGGAAATCGTGGATGATTCGGGGTTCCCCGAGGACACCCGGCATTCTTCTTAAGTTACCGGGAATATATGCATAGATGTCAAAGGTTGTTGGACAGTGACAGGTGCATGTGGGCTCTATAATTTAGGAGGTTCTACCACAGAATGGTATCAGAGAGATCGTTACAAAGTCTTTGTTGTTTTGATTTACAAAAAACTTCAAAATGATTTGGGATGACTAAACTTAACTTGTTAATTTGGTCCAAATTGCTTCTGACTTATCTAATTTCATTCTCACCATTCCTTATTTGATTAAAAAGGTTTTGTGTGGTGGAGTAGTAATCTTACTATGCCCTTTATAAAAACAAATGTTGTTTATATTCGTTATAAGCTTTGCTGTTTTTGTTCGTAAGAACGATTCATGCATCATGATTAATTCACTCGTTACTTCCTTCACCTCTGAGTCTGGGTGGGTTGTGTGTATGGGTTGAGTTGTGTAGTCCACCCTTGCTGCTCTTGAGACTGTTGTCAGATTGTCTTACTAGATTAATCTTGCTTCCTACAGTATGGCTCGTACCAAGAAGACACCCCGTAAGTCCACTAGAGCCAAAGGAGTTCCTCGTCACCAACTTGCCCCTAGGAATGACGGTGCTAGCAGTAGCAGCTCTAGGCCTGATCCCCAGGCAGAGATATAGAGGATTTCTACAGAGTTAGCACAGGCTACTAGAGATAGGGCCTTGGATGCCATCCAGGTAGGAGAACTACAGGGTCAATTGAGGCGTCTCACCATCGCTCATAGGAACTGCGAACGTATGTTAGTTCGTACGGTGGAAGGAAGGAATGAAGCTTGGCATAGAGAAAATGTAGCTAGAGCTAGAACTCATGAGCTAGAATTCTATGTAGAAGATTTAGAAGAACATAATACTTATCTGCATGAGGAAGTTCATAGGCTAAGCAATCTCCTAGATCCAATATCATGAACCCCAAGCTGATGCAATGGACCCCGGTGTCATCCTTGCCGATGATAGCGAATCGGAAGAGGAAGAAGAAGAAGATCCGGAAGAATTAGTGATGATCGATGAAAGTGATAATGAGGGCGGAAATATTTCCGGAATGGATACCGAGCCTGAAGTTTGAAGTGATCGAGAAGACGAGTAGAGTGGTATAATAGTTAGTTCTAGTTAAAGTTAGTAGTTTTGTTTAGATGCGGGTTTGTGTTTATATTAGTAAACCCTATGTAATGTGTCTGGAGTAAGCTTTTGTTGCAATTCAATAAAGACTTGTGAGTAAAGTTTGGTTTGTTATGAGCAGATGCGTCGTACGTGGGGTTCGTATATTCCTGGTACTTCACAAGATGAGAACGGTATTCTAGATCCGCCATCAGTTCCAACAAATCTGGCTGATGCTATAGCCGCACTTGTCAATGTGACGGTTGAAAATTCTCGTTTGCTTCATGAGATAGCTCAAAGTAATCAGAATCAGATGCAAGGAAACCATGGTCGCCATCATAACAGGTAGGAGGCTACATATGTTGATTTTATAGACACAAGGCCACCAATGTTCACCAAGGCAGATGAACCACTGGAGGCTGACGATTGGATTCGAACCATGGAGCAGAAATTTGATCTTATTCCCTGCACGGAGTTTCAGAAACCAGTCTTTGCTGCCCAGCAACTTAGAGGTGCAGCCGGTGCTTGGTATGCGAATCTTATGGCCATGCAACCCACAGGTGTTCCATTAACTTGGATAGAGTTTCGTACTGCTTTTAGAGCCCATTATATCCCGGAGGGAGTTATGGCTATGAAGCTGGATGAATTCCTTGCTTTGAAGCAAGGAGATCAAACGGTTATACAGTATGTAGGAAGATTCAATCACTTGTCCCAATATGCAACAGAACATGTCAACACCGACGCCAAGAAAAAGAAATGGTTCATGAGAGGTCTGAATACCAAATTGCAGACTATGATGATAACTTGTACCAATGTCACTTATCATGAGGCAGTGAATATTGCAATTGCTTCAGAGGCAAAGTATCGGCAGCATAAGGAGCTCAAGAAGAAAAAGAGTATGCCGTCTGGATCTTTTGGGGGAAATCAAAAGAGGCAGAGGGTGATTTATCATCCAGTAAATCATAATCGTCCTCCTTATCGTCCACCGCAGTTTCAAGCCGGTCAGCAATCAAATGTCCGTCCTGCTACAACTTATCAGAATCTACAACCGACAAATGCTTCTGGGGTTTCTGCTCCAACACCCTAGGGTCATAAGTATCCCTATTTCAATTGTGGCAAGCCTGGTCATTTCTCGAGAGAATGTCCGTATCCAAGGCAGTCTAATCCCAATTATCAGAAGGCCCCTATAAATCAACAACAGAGTTAGGCACAGAACAAGAATAACAATCAGAATGCTCAGAAAGGCAAAGATGAAAGGAAGATAGGACGGGTGTTCTATATTCAAGCTGGGGAAATTCCAGAAGGAGAGCCAGTGATGATGGGTATGTTTCCTGTCGCCAATCATCCCACAGTTATGCTTTTTGATTCGGGTGCATCTCATTCATTCATCAATAGAACATTTGTCGTGAAGCATGAAATTCCAATTGGGGCAACAAAGAAAAATTTGTTTATATAGTCGCCCGGGGGACGTCTGTGTACTAAGGAAATGGTATACCAGGTACCCATAAACCTGGGTGGGCATATTTTTCCCACTACCATGATTATCCTAAAGGATCAGGATATAGATGTAATTTTGGGAATGAATAGGATGTATCAGCATAAGGCTGTTATAGATGCTTTGAATAGAACTATATGGGTGAGTTTGCCAGATAGTAATTCTTAACTTCTCATCCAACTTCCAACCTTAAGAAGATCAGTGGGCAAAGTTTGTGCGACTGCCGTCAAAGAGATTAGAGATATCATGATAGTGTGTGAATTTCCTGAAGATTTACCCGGTCTACCACCTGATAGGGATGTCCAGTTTAACATAGAGTTGAAACCTGGGACAGCTCCGATTTCTCGAAGAGCTTATAGGATGCCACCCAAGGAGTTAGCCGAGTTGAAGACTCAGTTGCAAGAATTGATTGATAAGGGGTTTATCCAACCTAGTTCATCACCTTGGGGATGTCCGGCAATTTTTGTGAAAAAGAAAGATGAGACCCTAAGGTTATGTGTCGACTATCATCCATTGAATGAAGTGACCATCAAGAATAAGTATCCTTTACCTCGGATAGATTTGCTTTTTGATCAACTGGCCGGTGCCAAAGTTTTCTCCAAGATAGATTTGAGGTCAGGCTATCACCAAATCAAGATAAAGCCTGAAGATATTCCCAAAATGGCATTTACCACAAGATATGGATTATATGAATACTTGGTAATGTCTTTTGGTTTGACAAATGCTCCAGCTCATTTCATGTATCTGATGAATTCAATATTCATGCCTGAGTTAGACAAGTTTGTAGTGGTGTTTATTAATGACATCTTAGTGTATTCCAAGAACAAGACCAAACATGGGGAACATCTCAGAATTGTTCTGACCCGCTTGAGAGAACATCAACTATATGCCAAGTTCAGCAAGTGTGATTTTTGGCTTAAGGAAGTACAATTTCTTGGACATGTCTTGTCAGCTGAAGGCGTTGCAGTTGATCCAAGCAAAGTGAAGGATGTGCTTGACTGGAAACCGCCAACCACAGTTCATCAAGTTCGGAGTTTTCTGGGATTGGCGGGGTATTACCATCATTTTATTCTAGATTTCTCTAAAGTATCAAAGTCCATAACTGAGTTGTTGAAGAACCAAGTCAAGTTTGTCTGGTCATCTGATTGTGAAGAGGCATTCCAGACTTTGAAGAGACTGTTGACCACTGCACCAGTATTAGCCCAACCTGATATCGAGAAGCCGTTTGATGTTTATTGTGATGCTTCAGGTATTGGTATTGGATGTGTGTTGATGCAAGAAGGCCGAGTCATTGTCTATGCATCCAGGCAACTTAAGCAACATGAAGAACACTATCCGACTCATGATCTAGAGTTAGCAGCTGTGGTCCATGTTTTGAAGATTTGGCGGCATTACCTGCTTGGTAATATGTGCCATATTTATATAGACCACAAGGGTTTAAAGTATATCTTTACTCAGTCAGAATTGAATATGCGACAAAGAAGATGGTTAGAACTGATTAAAGATTACGACTTGGAAGTACATTATCACCCGGGTATAGCAAATGTGGTTGCAGATGCCCTCAGTCGCAAAAGTTATTGCAATTGCCTGACAGTAAGAACAATGGGTTTGACTTTATATCAAGAGATGGAGAAGTTGAATGTAGAGGTAATTCAACAAGGTAGCTTGACCAACATAATTGTTGAAGCCAATATTCGAGACCAGATTATTGCTGCTCAGAAGGAAAACAAGGGTATAGCCCATATCAAGGAAAGAGTCAGGAATGGAAAAGCGGAATGCTTCAGTATAGATGGTGAAGGTGTGCTATGGTTCAAAGATCGTCTGGTGGTACCAAAAGTTCCTGAGTTGCGGCAGTCAATTGTGGAAGAGGCACATGCTACTAGGTTATCTATCCATCTGGGAAGCAACAAGATGTACCATGACTTGAAACAAAGATTTTGGTGGACCAAAATGAATATAGAGATTGCTAGATACATAGCAAAGTGTGATACTTGTCAAAAGGTGAAAGCTATACATTTGAGGTCCGCTGGAGAGCTACAACCATTACCTATTCTAGCTTGGAAGTGGGAGGACATTAGTATGGACTTTATTGTTGGTCTACTCAAGACATCAAAGGGATTTGACTCAATATAGGTTATTGTAGATCGACTAACCAAGTCAGCACATTTTCTTCCAGTCCAGAATACATATCCCACTATACGGTATGCCAAGATGTATTTAGAGCGAATTGTGAGTTTGCATGGAGTACCAAAGACCATTGTGTCCGATAGGGGTACATAGTTTGTCTCTAGTTTTTGGAAACAATTGCATGCTTCATTGGAAACCAAGCTCCTGTATAGTACAACTTATCATCCACAGACTGATGGATGGACTGAAAGAGTCAATCAAGTACTTGAAGATATGTTAAGGTGTTGTGTCCTTAACTATTCCAATAAGTGGGACGAATGTTTACCTTTGGCTGAATTCTCATACAATAACAGTTATCAAGAGAGTATTAGGATGGCTCCATTTGAAGCACTCTATGGTCGTAGATGTAGAACATCGCTGAGTTGGTCTGAGCCTAGAGAAAGAAGGTTCTTTGGGGTTGACCTTATGAAAGAAACAGAAGACAAGGTTAGGCAAATACAAAGTAATTTGAAGATAGCTCAGTCTCGACAAAAGAGTTATGTGGATAGACGACGCAGACCATTGGTGTTTAACAAAGGAGATTTTGTATATCTGAAAGTATCACCAATGAAGGGAGTTAATCGTTTTGGTGTTAAAGGCAAGTTGGCACCTCGATATATTGGACCCTTTCAAATTTTGGAGAGGTATGGAAAAGTGGCATATTGCTTGAAATTACCAGAACATCTCACAGCTGTGCATGATGTGTTCCATGTTTCTCAATTGAAGAAGTGTCTCCGAGTGCCTGAGCAGAATGTTGAGGTTGAAGGAGTGGAACTTGAACCTGATTTGACCTATTCCGAGTATCCTATCCGAGTTTTGGATCAGAAAGATCGTGTTACTCGAAGGAGGACAATCAAGTTCTACAAGATACAATGGAATCAACATTCATAAGAAAAAGCTACTTGGGAATCCAAAGAGTACTTGTTAGAAAAATTTCCAGAGTTTCTTGGGTCGATATAGATTCATGTTAGTTTGCTCTGTTGTGGCAAACCATGTTTGTAAAGGAACCTCAGCTATTTTATGAACAGGTTTTGGATATTTTTGGATTGACACATTTCCTTTTCCATTACTTATCCTATGACTTTGAATCTCGGGACGAGATTTCTTTTAGGGGGAAGGATTGTAACACCTCGGGTGTTTAAATACTAAAACTGCCATGTCATCATATGCATTGCAAAGCATTTGGTCATATTTGCAAATTTTGATATGCATTCACTAAAACAAGTTTACATTTATGTTATGAGTGTTGCCTTGTATGGTGTGAATTGAGTTCAAAGTTTGGTTTGGATTTGAAGTTTTGAAAACCCTGATTTCCAGCGATTAGTTTTGACCCGAAAAACTCATTTCAAAAAGGAAGTATATTTTGGGGTTGAGCCTTAAAGCAAAAAGGTAGAGTTTGTTGAGTTGTACAAAGTTTGTTTTTGGAGTTTTCAAAGTTGTTTAGAAAAATTTGGAGTAATTTGAAAAGGCGAAATGTACTTAAAGTGTCCCCTTTTTAATTCAAATTTGCATTTCAAAATGTAGACCGAATTTGGGTATGGTTATAAAAGCAAAGTTGTAGAACTTTGAATTTTGAACAACTTTTGTTTTTGGAGATTTTTGAGTTGTTACATAAAATTGGGAGTAATTTAGATTTTAAACCGAGTGGCAATTCTGTGAATACGTTGAACAGTAGCCGCGGGCAGCTGTCACCGCCGACGTGCTTCTCCGGGCTTCTAGTCGCGCCTGTGGCTGCCCTTGGCTTTGCGCTGGCATGGAAAAGGCGCCGTCGTGGCTTCTCCTTGCTTCTGAGCCGAGTTATAAGACCTGCGTCGTCGTCGTTCTTCGCCGTTTGCCTTCCTCTGTTTTCTCGACGTCGCCGCCGCTGCTCCGTCGAGCTCGCCTCACCTCCTCAGCGCAAACCAGCCTCGGCTAAGCTTGCCACAGCTTCGCTAGTTCCTTGCGAAACAAATCCTCTAGCCCTTGTTGCTTGATTGCGCCGGGAACCGCCGTTCTTTGCCTTTCTTCCCCGCGGCCGGCAACCTCACCATGGTGTGCGCGTCGCCGTGGGTGGAGCTCCTTGGTGGGTCTTTGTCCTTGCTCAGCGTGTCACCAGCTTTGCCTTGATCCTGTGTTGCTCTATGACCGGTTATTTGATCCTTTTGACCATCGCAGTTGCCTAAACGCTGTCACCGACGTGGTTCGCGTCGCCGTGCTCGCTGTGACCGTCGACCCGCCTCTCCTTTGTTCCTCCGACTCGTCCATCGCCTTCAACGTGATCGGGGTGAGCTCCTGGTTCTTCCCGAGTGGTTTGTTTCACCATTACCGGTCTTCTGTCGCCGGCATAGCGCCGCCGTGCAGCCGTATCCGCCATGGCCGGTGCCGTGCTCATTTTGTGCCGCAATCGATACAACTAAGGACGTTAGTAGGTGCGCATAGTCATGGGGAGCATGTTGGTGCTTTCGCCATCGCTGGTGACCTCGCCGTCGTCGAGATTTCGCCGGTCAGTGCGTCGTTACCGTGGTCAGCGCCGAAGGTAGACGATGACGGGTGGGGTCGGGTTGTCAGTGGCTCAGTGTTTCAAAATGGAATTTTTCTATTTTTAGTAATAAATGAATAATGTCTATTTTTGTTATTTTTGTGTAGATTTATTTAGAGCTCCAAAAATTATGAAATGTTTTGTGTGACTTTTTTGTGATGTATGTTATTTAGTAAATATATGGAATGTTGATTTTCAGTAATTTTTGATTATGATAAAAATTGCTCAATTAATTAATAAATGAGTTTCCATGATTTTTCGAGGCTTAATTATTTATCCAAAAATTATGAAAATTGTTTTGCCACTTAGTTATCATGAGATGAACATGTACAAAAATTTTGGGCTCAATTGGAACAAGTTGATTTATTTCATAATTCTTAATTAATTAATTAATTCGTAAAAGCAAATAGTAACCTTTAATGATTTAGGTTTTGTTTGAATTTTTGATCGAGTGATGTCCTTGGGTCATTAATTGGTAATGATCCTTGGCAATTGAATTAGGTGTTACGAAAAGGTTTAGTTAGTTTGACTTGTAACTGTACCGCGAAGGAAAGTTGTATTCAAGTTATTACTTTTGCATCCATCGTCGAGCATCATATTTTATATCTCGCATCATGTTAAACATGGCATTGTTACTACGTGTAGTGAACGAAGGTGAAAACATGGTAGTTAATCAAGTTGTGGAAGAGGTTAATCCGTCTGTTGAGGTCGGGTTGGATAATTGTGGTGCGACTCCGGAACCGGACTTTTTCGTCAATGAAGGCAAGCCCCGGATGCATTTAAACCTACCTTGTGTTTTACAAATTGATTTCACTTTTGCTTTTCTTTACTGCATTAAGTGATTAGGAGTTAAGTGAAAACCTAATTGGTGCATTACCAACCTTGTTTTTCCATATCTACCTTGTTACCAGTTTTAATTCGTATATGCCTAGTTATGCTTAGCTATGCTTAGAACGATGAAAGTCGGGTGATTACTTGTCACCTGCGAATTTTAAATGAAACTTTGGTTACTTATGTTATCATGTGATATGGGAATGTGGAATAATAAATCTAGACCGGGCGGACTCGGTGTATGGGAGCCACAAGACATGGAGGTCTTGTGAGCGGGTTCTTTCCGCCTGTGTCGATTAAGGTCCGTCCGTTGTTAAACTGTGTGAGATGAGACTTTGTAGTACTAACCACATACTCCGGTAAGCCTTAACTTGGCGATTCTATTACAAGAATGACTACTCACGCACTGGGAGTGGAGAGATGGCGGGAATAGCGTGTACCCACGTGGCAATGGGCTGGATTGGTGGAGTACTGTATTCTCGGGTGGCGCGGACCCGTTCTTATTTTAGAGGATCCGATGGTAGGTTGGTATATGTAGGTCGGGGACCTGCATATGTCGTGTGGTCTGGAATTCCCAGCTGGGTTTTAATCGGTTCAAATCGCGTTGCTCCTCGGTTATGGAGACTCAACTCTCTGTTCATCATCGTAGTTAAATAACTAGAACTTGAGGATGGTTTGTGAAGGTGTTGGTTATGAAGTTTCATGATCTCAATACGGATCGTGTTAGCTTTGTCTATGATCTTATAAAGTTTTAAATGTTAATGTAAAGAATTTTATTAAAAAGCTTTTACGGAAAAGAACTTTGATTATTGCTAAAGCCATACCTTGAATCCGTGAGTCTGCATTCTTAATTTCTATCAGTTTTTATTTTCGGTTAAGTCTTGTTGAGTACTTTTGTACTCAGGGTTCGTTGACCCTTGTTGCAGGTGAGGCTCATGAGCAGATCTGTTTTGGATCATGCTGCATGACTGTTGTTCAGTGCGATGACGATAAGTAAATGCGTGGCCCTTGGGCAGGGCAATCCTTTTGTGTGTTTGTATTATGTTATAATGCCACTCCACTACTTTGGTTTGTATTATTTAACGAACTTAGTTGTATGGTTTGCAACAAATGGTTTGTAAACTATGTTATTGTAAGTCTTCTGCTAATCTTTACTCTGATGTATATATTTGTATAAACTGTTGTATACTGCAATGACTCTATAATGGGATCCTGCTCGGAAATCATGGATGATTCGGGGTTCCTCGAGGACACCCGACAGTCTTCTTAAGTTACCGGGAATATATGCATAGATGTCAAAGGTCGTTGGACAGTGACTGGTGCATGTGGGCCCTATAATTTAGGAGGTTCTGCCACACATAGCTTGGCATGCAATTTTAAATCTTGGAGAATAATAATATCAGCTAGTATTTTTGGGAAGCTCAAAAATCAAATTCAAATTAAATCCACCCTTCATGGTTAAGTCAGCAAACAAACGATTTAAGTTTAAAGTGCTATCTTTGGTAAATTATATAGTGATACATACTTAAATAGTGCTTTAATATTTTGTTCCTACGAGTTAGTACGAAGTATGGACTAGGTCATGGTTTGTTAGTTAGTTGAAATTAACAAGGTTTAGACCTTTTGGAAATTATGGCAAAAGTGTTAAAAGTTGTAGATCAAACTAAACCCTTAATTTTTCTAAGTGGGAAATGATAGACAGTGTCGTTTTTGGCGGTTAAATTCCAACAAAAACGGAGTAAGCAGTATGTCTATGTTTTTGCACGATCGATTGCACCACGGCGAGTACATCAGCGTAGTATGAGTAGTTGTGGTGTGGGTAGAACGTTGTTCTCACAAAAAATAACTGAAACTCATCAGAACACGCTGTGAACTACGTCGTGGATGTTCTATTCGTGAACCCGTGATTGGGCGACGAGCTCATGTTGGCGGGCTTGTATCTTCATCTCTAGTCGCTCTTGGGGCGTAGGGATTACTTTGCTGGCTAGCCGATAGTCCCAGTTGCGAGTTGGGATACCTGGTTGGTCTCGGGTCGGGTTAGGCATAGTTTTTTGTTCCCTTTAAAACTCATGCACGTCACGCTTGTCACTTTCATGTCTGAGCTCGCGGTCACCGTGTGCACGCGCGTGGCGGGCGCCGGTCTTGGCTGTTGTCGGCCACGACTTTCTCCTTGGGCCTGTGCGCGTGTTGTTGCCACGTGTCAGTCGATGCCACGCACGCCCCTTGGCTTCCTGTGCCCTCGTGCTGTCCTAGCCACGTCGTGCCGCTATGCCGCGCTTAGGGCCAGGCTAGTGCCTTGGCGGCCGCCGTCGGATCGATGTGACGCTCTTCTCACCGTCCAATCCAGCTATCGTCGAGCCACTAGAAGTTTTCCCTACCTCGTCGCGTGCCTGTCCTTGTCGGGATGTCATCGCTCCTTGTGGCAGAACCGCCCAAAATAGCACGCTTCCGGAAGCGCTCGTCTTCCACCGGACACTAAGCGCCCCGAAAGTAAGCTACACCGGTTGGTTCCGTCGAGGACACCCCTAGGGAGAACTCGAATAATCCACGTTTTTCCTCCAGGATCCAATAATGAGAATGAGTTTACAATACTTAGTCCATTTCATACAACGAGAGTTCTTAGAAAGACATTATTACAATACTAAGTTCAGAGTGCGAATTTAAACATGGGAATTACAATAAACATCTAACAGTAGAATACAAGGATCCATTTGTGCCCACTAGAAGAATCCTCCACACAACAGCTACTCTTCAAGCAGCAACAGGGGTAAATAAACTCTAAGTACGCAATGTACTCGCAAGACTTACCCGACTAGTGGGAATAATTTCCCGACTCCAAAGGATATGATAAGCTTTATGGGTTGCTAGGTTTCCTTTTTGTGGAAAGCAATACTAGTAGTGAATCCTTATGTATGTTTCTTATTAGCAGTCATGATTAGTTCATTATCTAACCATTCTAGGTAAGCACCTGTTCTACTTTCAAGCAAGAGTTGAGCAAACAGATCCATTTCACCATCTTTCATCTTTTAGTTCTTACTACGGTGCTAGATTGTAGACAAGTCGTACCGGATTACCCAGCGATTAGCGAATCAATGTGCTCCACTAGGTACCCCGAAACACACGCCCCGCTTGTACCCTAGTGCGTGGGTGGCATCCCACGTGTGTGGCAGCAAGGCAGCAACAATGCGGTGTAGGAGCACATGGCGGTGCAGTGGCAGCGAGGCATGGCATAGCGAGCAAGCGTGCAGCACGGTGACGGGATGGCGACGACAGCGTCACAGCGCGACGGCTCGTGTTGACCGCTAGCTGGCGCAACCGAGCGTGCAGCCTATGGCAGCAGCGGCTAGCCAGCACGTGGCCACGCGTGCGCGTGCATATGCCGACGCCACGACGTCAGGGCAGCGGGCCCGGTGACTGCGCACAGACTGGGAAGTCGGCCGAGAATGCGCTGTGCACTGTTTTTAAAGCATTTGAAACCTCTAACCAGTTGCTCCAATCCCTAAACCAACTTCGCTACACCTTAGGGGGTCCATTAGGCTACTAGAACAAGCCATAATGCTTCACTATTCCTTAACCCAATCTCTCGTGATAAATTGCTAAACATAGCAGTGTCTAACAGTTGACAAACTTGAAAATTCCTTAGTTTTTTTTGCTGAATTTGGTTTCCAATTGCGATTTCTAAGCTAGTGGAAATATTAGCTAGTATTATCATTTTTCGACCGTAAGTATTTCATCATCTTCTACAAAGTTCACACTCTAAACTTTATTTAAGCCCCATATATAAGTTCTATAGTAATTTTACTCAATAAAAATTGCTTTACAACCATACTTGATAATTGTACGAATCGTGGAGTAACTTTTCGTTTTGCATTCTTATTAATCGTTTTAGTTGAAATACTTCACCTATTCGTTTCATCACATGCATTACCCCTTAAGTATGATGCTCATAACGTGTTTTAGTAAATGATTTAGGGTGTAACACCGAGGGTGTTACAACTCTTCCCCCCTTAAACAAAATCTCGTCCCGAGATTTCGTGTGCCTAGTGTGGGAAAAGAGATAAGAAATAAATTCCAATTTAAACAATTACCTCAATGAACTAGAAAGAAGGTGGGGATAATGCTTCAAGATATAGCTTTCTTGATCCTACGGTGCTTCGTCCTCCGAGTGATTTTGCCATTGAACTTTATAAAATTTACCACACTATTTCTAGTCACTCTTTCTTTTTCCTCTAAGATCTTGATAGGATGCTCAATATAAGACAAGTCGGGTTGGAGGGGAAGTCCTTAAATTTCCACAGCTTCATCGGAGACCCGCAAACATTTCTTTAACTGAGAAACATGGAAGATATTATGCATTGCTGACAAAATATCCAAGAGCTAGATACAGTAGGCAGCAGAACCACACCGGGCTAAAATCTTATCAGGTCCAACATAGCGAGGGGCTAGCTTTCCCTAGACACCAAAGCGATGCACCCCTCTCATGGGTGACACTTTGAGATACACATGATCACCAACTTCAAATTGCAAGGGCCTTCTTCGCTTGTCCGCATAAGTTTTCTGATGACTTTGAGCTGCCTTCAAATGGCTCTGAATAATGCTAACTTGCTCTCGAGCTTCTTTGATAAAATCAGGCCCAAAATATCCACGGTCACCTACTTCAACCTAGTTAAGTGGTGTTCTACATTTCTTGCCATATAGGGCCTCAAATGGTGCCATACGAATGCTTTCTTGATAGCTATTGTTATAAGAAAACTCAGCTAAGTTCAAGCATTCATCCCACTTCTTAGGAAAAGAAATGGCACAAGCTATCAACATATCCTCAAGTACCTGATTTATCCTTTCTGTTTGGCCATCAGTTTGCGGATGATAAGTTGAACTTCAGAGGAGACTAGTAACAAGACACTTCTGAAGTTGCTCCTAGAAATGAGAGACAATGACCGACCCTCTATCAAAGACGATAGTAAGAGGAACCCCATGCAGGATCACAATCCGGTCAAAATACAACTTGGCGTACTTCTTGGCTGAATATCTGGTATTCACTGGGAGAAAATGAGTGGACTTGGTAACGTGATCCACAATGACCCAAATAGAGTTATAGCCCTTGGACGTGCGGGGTCAACCCACAATGAAATCCATGGAAATCTCCTCCCATTTCCAAATAGGGATAGGCAAGGGCTACAAAAATCCTAGGGTATGCATATGGTCTGCCTTAACTCTTCCACAAGTGTCGCACTCCGTGACGTACTTGGTCATATCATGCTTCATATTTGACAACCAATACAAGTGGCGCAAATCATGGTACATCTTGTTACTTCCTGGATGGATGGACAACTTGGAATGATGAGCTTCCTCCAAAATCTTTCTTCTAAGTTCCTCACTTGAGGGAACAACCAATCTGTTCTTGAACCTCACTACATCTCTATCATCAATACTAAAATGAGGACCACGCCCTTCGGCAATTAACTTCTTGATGTGCAGGATTTCCGAAGCATCATGCCTTTTCTCTATAATAATTTGCTCGAGTAAATCCAAGATTAGAGCAGTATGGGCTAGCACCTCAGCATGGTTGAGAGACAAGGGTGCTTCTTCAACTTGATATGACTTCCGGCTCAAAGCATCAGCTACCACATTAGCTTTTCCAGGATGGTAATGAACCTCCAAATTATATTCCTTGATTAGCTCTAACCATCTCCGTTGCCTCATGTTCAGCTCGGACTGAGTGAAAATATATTTGAGGCTCTTGTGATCCGTAAAAATATGTACTTTATTTCTCAACAAATAATGCCTCCAAATTTTTAGAGCGTGCACCACAGCTCCAGCTCTAAATCATGGGTGGGATAATTCACCTCGTGCTTTTTTAGCTGACATGAAGCATAAGCTATCACATGTCCATCCTGCATAAGCACACATTCCAGTCCAATCCTTGAGGCATCACAATACACATCAAATGGCCTATCAATATCTGGTTGGGCAAGAATAGGAGCAGTGGTAACTCTAATGACTAAGATGCTAAGCTACCCATCCTTTCCACTAAACAGGTATGAAACATTCGAGTATTATCTTAGCAACCAAAAATGCATTTCTTACTTTATTTATGAGTTCATACATACTAAAACAAGGAGTACTTAGCTACCCTATTTATCAACCTATTCTAAGGCTACAAAAATTACAGTGAGCACATAATAATACAATGAACCTACTGTAAAAATTTTGTGGACAAAGTTATTACCCATTTGCCACAAAAATTCCTACAAATATAACTTAGACATGCATAAACTAACTATGCCATCAGATAGACAACATTTTTAGGAACTAAACAAAATTTATTTCACAATTTTTGGACATCTATATGAATTGATATTAATTTTCAAAGTTTAGCTAAGAAATTAAAATATAAAGGTATTTCTAATTACTTAAGAAAAGGAAAAATGAATTCCACTCTACGGCCCACCACCGTGCTGCCCACGTGGACGCGGCCCACCATGAGGCGGCCCACGACCGGGCGACCCACACGCGCTGCCAACTTCACAAGAACGCCCCCGCGCTAAGACCGAATCAACCCACCGTCCATGGCACTATTTCCTGAGAGAGAGCCTATGTGAATAGGACCCTGGAATCTATCGCCTTTACCATGGCCAGGGCCTTGGGCACCCCTATGCTCGCCGGCGTGGCGGATGCGGCACTAGACGGCCACGCCGGCCAACCGGGAGCCGCCCCAGCCTAGCTAGTGGGCCGACCTGCGCCTACAGCCCTAGCGCCTACACTAGCTGAATTTACGGTAGCGGTAGAGCTTGCGGGAGTGACGACCACAGTGAGCGGCCGCATGCAATGGTGGCGCAACCATACCGGCCACCCTAGACCTCCGTGTGGCTACTGGCTAGCATGAGAGCATCTCTAGCTTACCCTGGTCATGACTGTGGTGATGGTTTGGTCAGAGATACCCCGAGTAGGGCTGGCCACGTGCGGCCTGTGGGAGGCGATGGCGCTCCACGATGGTGCAGCCACGTCAGCAACACCAGTGAGGCGGTAGAGGCGCAAGTGAGGCACGTAGGGTGCAGTGGAGGTGGAGCTGAAGCTCGTGGCGTAGTTAGTTAGGCGTGGGATGGTGTGGTGAGCGGTTGCCCTCGGCCACGGCCGAACCCGGCCTTAATGGCACAGCGGAGGGAAAACTCCAAATTGGAGCACGTCGTGATGCAATTCAAGGCGGGGTGGGGATAGTTGGTACACGGACGCCAAGGCGGAGACACAAGCGCATGAGATTTAAAGCGAGCTCCCACACTCTGGCTCATGGGGGTCATGATGTGACCGCGGTGGGAAGCAGGGGATGGCGTAGCGGTGAAAACAACGACGAGCAGTGATGTGGCTGGCACTCTTTGGCAGGACACGGGCGCTGCAACCAGAATACACACACCAAGCACAAGCGACAAGCATGAGCTGCCACGGCTGGCTCTGGTCCACGCGCCGTAGCGTCATTAATGGCGGGCCGACGGTGCCACAGGGCGGCATCCCACGTGCACGGTAGCAAGGCAGCAACGACGCGGTGCAGGAGCACATGGCGGTGCAGTGGCAGCGAGGGACGACATAGCGAGCAAGCGTGCAGCGTGGCAGCTCACCTTGACGGCTAGCTGGCGCACCCGAGCAGGCATCCTGCGGTAGCAGCGGTTGGCCAGTGCGTGGCCACGTGCGTGCGTGCACGTGCCGACACTATGCCGTCCGGGCAGCGGGCCCGGTGACCGCGCACAGATTGGGAAGTCGGCTGAGAACGTGCTATGCACGGTTTTTAAAGCGTTCGAAACCTCTAACCAGTTGCTCCAATCCTGAAACCAACTTCGCTACACCTTAGGGGGTCCATTAGGCTACTAGAACAAGCCATAATACTTCACTATTCCTTAACCCAATCAATCACGATAAATTACTAAACATAGCAGTGTCTAACAGTTGACAGACTTGAAAATTCCTAAGTTTTTGAGCTGAATTTGGTTTCCAATTACGATTTCTAAGCTAGTGGAAATATTAGTGTCGGTGCGAAAAGTGACCAACAAGTAAATATTTGTTGTTTTGCCATATGTTGTGATCGGATGTGGCCTAGCACTCAATGACACAGGGTTTATACTGATTCAGGCAACGTGCCCTACGTCCAGTTTGAGTTGGTCGGTGACTTTATTCCTGAGCCTAGGTGCTCGAAGTTTGCTATGGGGTTATAAACGAGTGGGAATAAGATGGGAGGGTGTTAGAGGTCTGGTCGGACTCTAGACTAAAGGACCGAGAGTGACGGGAGCTCCTACGTGCGCTATGTATTGGAACATATGCTCTGTGTAGCTTTAGAGTTCTAGAGCTGTGAAGCTGTTCGAGTTGTCAGAACGTCTAAAGCTAGTAGAGAGAGAGTTGGAATGATCCGTCTATTATTCGTCATCCTTTTAGGAGGGAGCACATCCCCTTTTATAGGTGAAGGGGATGGCCTTACAAGTTAGGAGAGAGAGAGAGAGAGTGTGTGTATTTCCTAGTCTTGTTGCCCACGCTGTCGGGTACAAGACAGTTTGTCGGCGCCCATAATACTGCTGACGCCCAGATGTGTGTGTCAGGCTTCATCGTGTTCTTTTGGTATGGCAAATGTTAGCGCCTACCATACTGTTGAACAAATGTCAGCGCCCACAACACTGTTCTTGTTCTGACATGTCTGAAAGGTTGGAAAGCACCCTTCTAGTATGACCTGACGGTACTGCCCTACAGGTGTGCAGGGTATGGTCCTCGGTATTGCGGTTGACTTGAGCACGTTACCTTATCTGCTCCGCCTGATTTCTTGGGTCCTCACCGAGCGGGCGTCCTCAGCCGATCGTTGCCAGTCGGCTCTGACCGCCCCAGTCGGAGAAGAGCCGTAAGCAGAGGTTCGGTGTATTCCTGATTGGAGAGGCGGGCCAGAGTTGGAAGCGAGCATCGTCCCCTCCTTGGCTAGGCCTTCCGGTCGGAGAGGCGGGTCAGAGTCGGAAGCGAGTGTCGTTCCCTCCTTGGCCAGGCCTTTCGGTCGGAGAGGCGGGTCGGAGATGAAAGCGAGTGCCGTCCCCTCCTTGGCCAGGCCTTTTGGTCGGAGACTGGATCGCTCTTCCAGCCAGTCATTAGGTATCTGGGCCGGCCCAGGAGTTGCGTGTCATTTGTAATGTCGTCTGCTGGGTCGAGCTTTTGCTAGGAAGCAGGCCCATTAGGGACCCCGGGTTTATGAACCCAACAGGAGCCCCCGAGCCCCCGGATGATTTGGGTAGAATCGTCTAGGGGATTTTTTTGTTTTGCCGGTGGGTGTAGCCCCCGAGCCCCCGGGCGATTCGGGTAGAATTGTCTGGGGGATTTTTCAACTTGCCAGCGGGTGCGCGCGAGCGCATCCGGTGGGTGTAGCCCCCAAGCCTACGTCCGACTAGTGAGTCGGTTGGAGGCTGAGTTATCTTGGTACTCTTTCCTGGGGCCACAGACTCCGATGTTTCTACCGTTCAGGGTGTTCACCCATGTTTGTCCCGCCCGCGACCTGCACGACCAGTTGATTTCCCGAGTCGGCGTCGGGCGACCTGAGTCCCTGAGCCCCGTTGGGCTTGGTAGGGTTTGGTCTTGTTCTGTGTGTTACCCCGTCCACGGTTTCCACAACCGGAGGTGCTGAGCTAACGTCGCTTGCCTCGATGGCTCGAGTGACACGCTCGGTGAGCTCACTAACGGGCTCGTTCGAGCAGAATCTGGGTCTATCATTCGTAATGGGGTCGGCATAGCCCTCATGTGGCATTCCACTACTGCTTAATCCGCCTCCTAGCAGATGCCCGGGTTGTTCTAGAGATCGACCTAGGTGGCCCACTGGCCTCCCCTCGATGGAGATTCTGTGGGCATGGCTCAAGGTGAGGATCGAATGAAAAGGTCGAGATGACCCTATCTGCTTGTGAGCATACTGGGCGAGGGCCACTGGGGCTCATCCGCATTTTCTCTCCTAGCTCTGTTTGACATGAGGTGGCCTCGAGCCCTTCGCGGGCCGGCCTTCGAACCCCTGTCGGTCATTGCTCATGTTGAATGAGGCAACTACCGCTTCGTGACGCAACACGAAGCGTTGTGATGCATTAATTGCATATGCGATGCTTTGGATGTATGGGATGAATGAATGATTGTATGAATGAACGTGTGAATGCGTGTATGAGAAAGGATGAATGAATGATCATGCATCGGAAAATGAAGTAAGAAGGTTTGGTAAAGTTACCTTGATGACTCGAGTGACGGGTTTGAGGAGCTCTTATCGGATGTGTCCGAATGGGATCCGTGTCCGTCATTCAAGACGGAGTTGGCGTAGCCCACATGGGGCATCCCACTACCCCTTACCTATCTTTTGGTAGTTGCCTGAGCCGTCCGATCGACTCAGGTATCCCATTGGTCTCTCCTCGATGGAGATCCTATTGGTGGTCCCTTCCAAACCCTGTCTGGGAAGGCGGAGGGTCGTTTGCTTGCGATTGGGCCTTGTTTCCTATGCTTGGATTGTGGTAGTGGTGGGCCCAACCTAGGCCATGTACCGCTTTAACCGGGTGACGTTTTGTTGGGTTGGGTGCATCCCATCAGTCAGGATGCGTCCCATCGCATGCCTATTCGCATTTAAATAGGGGAAGGGAGACGATTTTTGTCCCATTCCTTTGTGTTTCTCCATCTACCACCTCTCCTCCTCCTTCCTTCTTGCCAAGCGTGTTCATGTGTCATGGTGGTTTCTGAGAGAGAGAGGGTAAAGTGTGGGAAAGGAGAACTCACAGATCCGTTCGTGAATCCAGAGAGCAATGTCGAATTGGAGGCCATCCAACGTAGATGAGGCGGTGCTGGCCGCCTTTGCCAAGAAGGGGCTGCTTCTACCGAAGGAGGTGGCGCACTAGAGGGCTCCTACGTTAGGGGAAGATGTTCTGTGACCTTGGGCCAATGAGTTTGTCTCCTTGCTCGCCTTCCATGAGCGTTGGCTAGGATATCCCACGCATTGGTTCCTGCACGGGCTCCTCAATGAGTGGGGCCTGGAGCTATAGTACCTCAATCTGACTAGGGTGCTACAGATTGCCGGTTTTGTCACCGTCTGTGAGGCCTTCCTCAGGATGGAGCCGCACGTGGATCTATTCCAGCGGATCTTCACCGGGCGAGCCCTATCGTAGGGGAAGCTGCCCAGGACCATGCCAGTTGGGGGCTTCGCCTTGTAGAAGAAGCCGAGGCTGCGGAGCTCCTACCCTACGCACTCCCCTTGTGACTCCAATTGGGGATGGCATGGGGAGTGGTTCTACATCAGGAACCCAGCAGAGACGCCATTCCCGCCGTTCACTGGAAGAAGGCCAGAGAGGCAGGAGAGTTGGTCATGGGGTCGCTCCAGTCGGTAGAACAAGCTGGAGGTCATCAAGGCGGAGCTCTAGAAGCTGGTGTAGCTCGGCCTCGACAGGGTGCGGGTATTCCACACCTTCTTCCGCCATCATGTTGCCCCACTAGTGGAGAGGCGGCAGCCAATGTGGAACTACTCTGGCCCAATGGATCCCGACTGTGCGTCGCCGAAGGAGTTGGCAAAGGATGAAGTCTAGAGGCGACTCAACTAGGTGCTGCAACTGAGGGATAAGGAGCCCTCGAAGGAAAGCCTAGACCTCTCCACACCGCGAAGCTGTCCAATCTGGTACGCTCCCCTCCTCTTATTCCATGACCTTTTTTCTCTTGCTCTCCTTTGTTCTAACTTCGAGTCGTCCGTTTCGTAGGGACTTGCCGGTTACATATCCCAGCCACATCTTCAGAGGGGGCCGGAGGGCATGGCTCAGCAAGCTACCCTAAAGGAGGTGGCAGACGCCAAGAAGAAGATGAGAGCTGAGAAGGCTTGGAGGAGGCATGAGAAGGAGAAGGAGATCGCCCGGTAGGTGCGAGCTGGTGAAAACCGGAGCGACGTGGTGGCGAAGCTCGAGTCAAAGGAGCCCACGGAGATGGGTGGCGATGCGAGCACCTCCGAGGATGTTGGAGACCAGGCGCCATTGCGACCTCGGTGGAGCATCGCGAGCATGCGACCGTGTTCGTCAGTGGTGGGCAGGACGCGGAGAGGCGCAGAGATGTTGCCGCTTCAAGGAAGTGCACTACGAGCTCGGATGCCGCCGTCGAGCGAGAGGCGAAGCGGGCACGGTCACCGCGCCCTTCGGAGGCGTCGTTGGCCCTACACCCTCCTGCTCCGAGTGAGGCGGGATGTGCCAGCCGATCGGAGGAGTGTGCCCATACCCCTGCATCTTCGGGTCGGTGGGTGCGTATGAGACACAATGGGGAGATGCCCCGTCAGTTGCTCCGATGGGTGCGCCGCGAGCTAGCGGTCGTGGCCATTCGTGGGCTGATCAGGAACCGGCCGGGTTGACTCCTCCCTCGGTCGATATGAGGGGGCACGGGTCGTGACCCATGAGCAGTCCTTGTCCAGTGGGCTCGTTGCCAGTGGGTCGGGGCTTCAGGGCCCTGCCCCTTTCGTCTAGGTATGTACCTATGTTACTTTTCAATCTCACAGTTGAGTTCTTTGAGCGCGATTGACCTGTACTTTTTTGACAGTGGCCAAGGACTGATGGGACTGGGCATCGCCTCGCCTCCCATGCGGGAGGAATGGAGGCCTAGCCTACAACGAGTCGCGACGAGCGGCGGGGAAACCAGACTAGCGGCAGTGTGACCTTCCTTTCTAGGGGTTGTGCCCTCCCGGCCGGTCATGAGTACAGCGGTGGCGGCGATCCCCGGTGATGACAGCAAAGGTTGGGTCAGAGGTGACCCTTGTGATCCCTCCCCCAACAGCCACGGTGGAAGAAAGGAGGGAGACCGGGCTCCCTGCTTTGCCTAGCGGAGGAGCACATGACTCGCCCTCGTGGTCAGAGCTAGAGGGGTCTGGAGGAGACGTGGTCAGGCCAGAGGCCGAACATCTGCTAGTGGATATCCCTTGCTCTAGCGAGGCTAGTGCGAGGGTGGAGTCGCCAGCCATCCCGCCGTCACAGGAGCTGGTGGTGGTTCGATCGTCGCACGATGTTGCGGCGGCTAGATCTTCTAGCGAGTTGGGGGCGACCCACGAGCTGGTGTGGCCCTACCTTGGTGACCCAAGGAAGGCTCGGTTCATCCTTCGTGATGAGGAGGAGGTGGTGCTCTGGCACTTCCTAGAGGAGAGAGGACTATCGATGGAGTCCTATCTCGCCCAAACCAAGGCGAGACTCAAGGAGACCTTGGAGCGGGTTGAGCTCATCCATCAGGCGGTCTCAATCGACCTACCGCACATCGCCAAGGTAAGCCTTCTGTGTTTTTAGTGTTTGTCCTCAACTCCTTGGTCTTCCATTGGTTGTCTCAGCATGCTTGCTTCTTGCTTTATAGGAGTTAGAGGCGAAGTCGGTCCGCAAGTCCCGTTTCCTTCGGGAGGAACACGGTCAGATGGAACAGGAAGCCACGATGTCGTGGCGGGTTGACGAGCTTGAGCGCCAGCTAGAATATACTCGCCATGAGTCCCAAGACCGGGCAGCCAAGGCGATGGGAGCGTGGGTGGCGAAACTGCTCGTGGCGGAACGGGCAACTGCTGCTGAGTGGGGACTCGACGCAGTGAAGGTCCACCTGGCGGAGACCGAGGCAGCGCTCCAGAAGTCCTTGGAGGCTCTAGAGATGGAGCAGAAGGCTCAAACGGAGGCTGATCGAGAAGTGCTCATGCTCTGAGGGCATGTGCTTGGGGTGGAGGAGTCGAATGCCCGACTGCTCGAGAAGGTCACCCGGTAAGAGGAAGGGCTCTCCGTCCTCGAAGGCACCCGCCTTGGTATGTACCTATTCTATCTTTGGTTGATGTCTTGGTTTTTCCTTTCCTTGGCTTCTAAACTTGTCGTCCATTTTCTAGAACTCGGCGGAAAAATTGGTTCTCTGGAGTGGGAGCTAGAGACAGCCAAGGCAGCGATCGGTCGGAGCACGGAGGCGCTGGCCAAGTCCCTTGAACAGCGACATGCTCTCGAGGGGAGCTCGACCAGATCTGCAACATCACCCAGGTGGTTGTCTTCGAGGTGTTCAGGTAGGCGTCGAGCACCAGTACGCCCACCATCCAGCCGACGGAGGTCCCGAACGAGGTTCAAGCGCTTATCTCCGACGGGATGTTCTATAGGACATCGATGGTGCTGACCTCTGTGGTGATGCACCATCCGAATCTAGACTTTGCCACCATCTCAAGAGGGTATGCCGATGGCTAGAGCGCGGATGCCATCCATGTGCTCAAGGAGAGCTTGGTGCCATACGCACAGATGGTTGCTGAGCAAGTCACCGCGCAGTGGGTGATGGAGGCTCACCGTGCGAGCATGGCCGAAGGCGTGTGCCAGGAAGACATCGTCCAGCCTACGGACGGAGTGGAGACCGGGTAGGAAGCGAGCGTCGTCCCTCCTCTGACTGAGCCAAACGTCATCCCGTCGGAGAGTGAGCAGCCCTTATCTTCGTCGGCCGAGCCGTCAGCCGATGCTGCCGAGCAGCCACAATAGTTTTTAGAGTAGAAGTAGTTACTATATGTAAAAGTTAAGTTCGTGGGGAAGCCCCCGTGTGAACAGTTTGTTTACATTCGTGAATACTTAAATTCTATTTTGTAATGGAATCACTCATAAGGGGGAAGCTTGTCCCATCCGTTCTTTGCTTTTAACCTAGCATAGCTTTGTTTTTTATCCTTTATTTTTCGCACCTGCCCATTTGACCCATATTCTGCAACCTTAAGAACCCAGGCATGGCCCGTGAGGCTCAGCTGCTCGTAACCATAGGTCATGGCGGGGTGTGATTGGTTGGGAGTTTAAAACAAAGTTACATAGGGTAATTAAAGGAATAGACTACCCTTTCATTCGGGTAAAAAGTATTTACTATATGATAGTAAAAAAGAGAGAGGTATTGCACCCTCATGGAGCCCCCGAGCGACCTAGGACGAGAGTGCTCGGGCTGGGGGTGCTTGTAGGAGCAAACGTTGAATGAAAGAAAGCGGTAAGACCGAGTTTTTAGGGGAAGAAATGACATAACTATTTGATGTTCCAAGTGTTGGTGAGAACGTTGCCGTTGTTGTCCTTCAGTCGGTAGGCAACCGGTCGGATCACCTCGGTCACCATATAGGGATCTTCCCATGGTGGAGAGAGTTTATGTTTCTCCTTGGTTGATTGGGTTCTTTGGAGTACGAGGTCTCCAACCTCGAGGATCCTCCCTCTAATTTTTCTTTCATGGTAACTATGGAGAGTTTGTTGGTAGCGAGTGGAGCAGATGACGGTTAACTCGCGAGCCTAGTCGAGCAGGTCGACCATGTCCTACTAAGCCTCCACGGCTCGGTCTTGGTCGAAGGCCTTCACTCTTGGGGCACCGTGATCGAGGTCAGAGGGCAACACTACTTCCGCTCTATAGGCCAAGAAGAAGGGTGTGAACCATGTGGATCGGTTCGGGGTCGTTCTCAGGCTCTAGAGGATTGCTGGGACCTCTGCAACACATCGCTCGCGTACTTATTGAGTCGGTTGAAGATGCCTGGCTTAAGTCCTTGGAGGACCATGCCATTGGCCCAGTTGACCTGACCGTTAGTACATGGATGTCTGACCTATAACACCCAAGTGTTTGTCACCAGTTAAGCAATGGGTTTGAGCTCAAACATGACATGTTAAGTGATGATGAAGGTGTCAAGATCAAATCTACAAGAGTGAGCTCTAACTTAAACTGGGACAACACACCCTTAATTACATGTGGATCCTTGTCAAGATTATGCAAGAGTAATGTTGAACATGCTGATTTTATGTACATTACATCAACATGCATCCATCTAGACCAGTGGAAAAGTTGTGAAGTTTGGAATCAAGAAGTTATATGAAATGGTAAGTTATAATCTTTCTTGGCTTGCTTTATTAAGTAAATGGGAATATGAGATGTCGACCAAACCTTGCTACCTTTCCCAAACGACTCTAATTGAACTCTACAACAAAAGTCATGAAGGGTTCGTGTTGAGCAAAGGTCAAGAAAATGCCTCAATCGGTCAAAAACTCTGATTTAAGCTTTACCGTGATGCTACTTTGACTTGGTTTGCACTGTGGCTTAGAGTGTTTGCATGGCAGTGGAACTTAAATAAAAGTTGAAGTCTGAGTGGAGTAAAACAAACATTATTTTTGAACCAAGAGCTAGATCGGCTAGTAAGAAAGTCAAACCGAGGCTCAAACTTTGAATCAGCGGCTGTTTTCAGTACTTCAAATTGTTCCGAATCTGGAATTCATTGTCATCGACATTGGCATTCCGCGTTCTCCAAATTTTGTTAAGCAACTCAATTTGGTCCAAAGATAAAAGTTGGAGACAATTTACTAGAGGAGAGTATACAAAAAGATGGCACTCGTTTGACCTTGTCTTGACCATCAATTTTTGGATTTGATTAATCAGCGTCAACACGTTGACACTTGCAAATTGGATGCTAATTTACTACTGTTTCAAAGCCCTAAGGGCTGTGACCCCTTAATCAAGTTTGTAGACCATCAGGAGAGCTACAACTTTGCTTTAATCACACACTCCAGAATATGCCTCGAAGATGCCTAAAACTTGGCTCCAAAGTGGCCACGTCGTCGCCCACCAGATGCTCGTGAATATGTCTCTAAGGGGGGAGTGCGTGGCAGCCATGCGGGAGCTCGTCCCCACCATGGCTCTCCCTCTCCACTCTGCATGTCCCAGCGACCCTGCCGCTTGGCCTGCTACTCCAAAGCGGACGCCCGAGCCTCCCCACTCCTCCCTCGCGCACGCCCTCGCCCTCCTCCGCTCTGCTGCCACGGGCGCCATGGCCATGGTCGCCATTGCTGAGAGGCAGAGCTCCTCCCAACCACCGCCTTGCCCCTCTGCTGCGCCACGCCTTGCTTCTCGCTCCACCCTGCCGCTCCCTTCTCCATTCTCCACCATGGCACTCCGCTCCCCTGGCCGCAGCAGCGGCCGGAGCCGACCTACACCAGGCCGCCGTCGCGGCTGGCGGGTAGCGCCCGTGGCCAGGCCGGAGCCAGCTATGGCTGGCCGGGCATGGGCCACGTGTAGGTGCGGCCAGCCTCCAACATGCTTCCGCACCTCTTCCCCGCCGCCGATGGCAACCTCACCGGCCGTGAACCGACATCCCGAGCCCATACTCTGCTCCGTTCCCGTGAGGAAGGAGAAGAGAGGGTGGAAAATGGAAATAGAAACTCTTTTCTGGGTCCAGTTGTGAATCTCATGACTCATGTGAATAGTGCTCATGTACTGCAGATTGATTAGCAAAAACTCCAGGGTTCCCGATGCGAAGTGGCCTTTTCTTTTCCTTTTTCCTTTTTTCTTTTTCCTTTTTCTCTTTTGTAGGAAATCGGATGAACTTCGGAAAATCACTGTAAATCGTCGAAAAATTCTAAAATAGCAAATGAGGACTTTTTGGAATCCTTATAAAATTATCTATGCAGTAGATCTATAATATGGTAGGCTTTAGTAAAAAGTTTTTGCTGTAAAAATCAATTTATCCAGTTAGGTTTTTAATCCTAGTTGTGTCTTGTCTTTTTCATAACTGCAGTTGTTGTACTCAAATAAATGTGAAATTTTTATGGAGTGCTACTCAGGTGATGGTTGATGTCTGGTAAAAATTTCAGGGGTTTAGGCTTGATAGTTTAAGGGCTATAAAAATAACAAATGCCCTATGTTGCTTTGCTCCTATTCTGAATAGGACTGCATGTTTGTATTAATTGACTTAGTTAAGTTATGAATCATGACTTTATGACAATATAGGAGTTGTAGTAATTTTCTTAAGCTTTTCAAAAAGCTAAATAGCATAATTTTTGGTTAAGTAGATTTTTAGTTTTTGTTGCGTAAATTTTTGTGGTTGTTTCTGCCCAAACCCAGATAGGATTGCCTTGTTGGTAATATGTGGCCTTGTTAAGATCATAATTAGCTTTAGGTGTTTATAACAAAGTTGTTTAGAATTTGCTAAGCTTTCTAAAAAGTCTAGAACCACATTTATTGTACATGTAGAACTCTAGTTATAGCTATTTAAAGTGGTATGTCAGTTTCTGTCCATGTTTTGGACAGAGATGCATTTATTGGATTAATTGATTTTTTAACTGTAGAATCATCTTAAGACGAGAATAAGAAAGTTGTAGGTAACTTCATAATATTTTCAAAAAGTTATGATTCATGTTTGTTGAAGGTATAGAACTCTAGTTATGCTTCTCTGAAGTTCCATTCAGTTTTCTGTACCACTGCTGTTTGGGCTGCATATGCAGTTTTGCTTATGCAATTATTTTTGTGGTATAAATGATGTTTGATGTGGTTGGAGTGAATACCAAAGTTGTATATAATTTCATAATCTAGCTTGTGATAAATTTTCATGACCATAGGCCTGATAATTTAGGACCTATAGATTTTACAAGTTCATTGACAGATTTTGCATGCTCTTTGTACAGATCTTAATGATTGTGTTGTTTGACTTAGCTAAGCTTTGAATAATGTGTTGGAGATAATTTAAGAAGTGTAGTTATTTTCATGAGCTTTCCAAATTGTTAAAGATCACACCTTTTGGTGGTCTAAATCTCTAGTTATAAGATTGTGAAGTTGCATGGCAGAATCTGTCCAAGTCTGGACAGAGGTGCTCAATTGTGCTTGACTGACCTTGTTAATTGTGGAATCACCTTGTTATGATAATAAACATGTTTTATATAATTTAATAAGCTTTCTAGAAAGTTAAGGTTCATGCTTGTCTGATGTTTGTAACTCCAGTTATGCCATTTTGAAACTACTACTTCTTTTCTGTCCTAGTTCTGTGCAGATCTAAAACATTGGCATGTTCGACCTGGTTAGCTTTGGAATAAGCTTTTAGTGATAATAACAATGTCGTAAGCAATTTCATTAGCTTTTCAGAAAGTCTAGGATCACCTTCTTTGGATGTCTGTATCTCTAGTTATGGTTAAAATAAGTGACTGCTGTGCTGCTGTCCAGATTTCTATACCTATGTTAGGTGATTGCTTTAGTTGCTCTTGTTTTGGCTAAACATGTTGGTTGGTTCTTGATCGATGCATGTGTGCCATATCTGAACTTAAGTTCACTTGTTTGCCATGCCTAATATGCTTGCTATCCCTCTATAATAGGTTGTGTGATGTTTAGTTAAATAACTCTAGGTGCCTATGTCTTGCATGATCTTATGTTTGTCTTGAATGCTATTATGTGATGCATCTCATATTGCGATTCTTCCTATTCATGCACTTGCATCTTGCATCTCAGCTAGGTACGCTAGATGAACCATGTGAAGGACATGATGTTGGAGCTAAACCCGAAGACGGTGTATGGTGGACCTATCCTGAAGATGGAAGGACTGGACAAGTGCTAGGATGGGAGATACTCGCCAAGCGAGTGTCATCTAACAAACACTGACCTAGTGTTGGTTCACAGGCAAGCCCCAGAGCATTCTAAGTCTCCCATGTTTTACAAAATACTACTTGAGTCCTTTATGATTGATGCATTAGGTTATAAGAGTTGACTAGAAACACTTGATGCATGGAACTACCTTGTCTAGATATATACACCTTTAACCCTGTGTAGGTCCAGGATCGAATATATGCTTAGCCATGCTTAGACCGGTAGAAGTCGGATGATTTCCTGTCACCTACGAGATATAGGTGGATACCGAAGCACGGTTGGCTACATTTGCTATCGTGGAAAAGAACCATGGGGTAATGTAAATGGAGGCCGGGCGGAGTCTATGTGTAGGTTAACTCATGTGATTCCGTCTGTGCCGATTAAGGACCGTACCGTTGTTGGCACTTTTGACAAGATTGAACGCATGCCTATCACTTAACTGGCCAGATAACTCGTTCCGACCACGAAGCCGAGTAGCTCAACTCAGGCCAGGCCCCGCTCAGTCAAAGTGCGCACTCTAGATGGTAGTAAGGATGTGCGGGGAGCCAGACATAAGCCCAAGGGCAGGGTAGTCCTGATCGTCCTGGCAGCTGGTCGTCCCTGATTATGCGGAGCTGGGCGAACCTGCGAAATATGTACCTGAGTTGTACCAAAGGTGACCTAAGACTACCTTGGCGTAGGTATGTCTGGGTTTGTGTTAGGAATAAATTCCTAGCTGGTTGAAATCGATTCGAATCGTCGTCTCTCCCGGATAGTGAGAAACTTGGCTAGCCCCAACATTGTTGTAATTGTATTATGGAATATGATGGTTTGGATAAATATGGAATTACTACACCGGCTATGATTACTATTGTATGCTATTAAATGATATACCACATGTTTGGCACAGGTTAGTTGCTAATCTAGAGATGAATAGCTATAATTAACTTGATGACCAAAGAATAATTGTACAACTGAATTAGTCGCTTTTTATGCAAAATGTTGTCAAGCTAGCTCCACTTATAAAGCCTTGCATACTCTTTGGTGTCACTTTATTTCTGGTTTATGATGGGTAAGTTTAGCTGAGTACATTCGAATGTTGCAAGTGAAGTTCTTGGCCTGCTGAAGATGGTGGCTAACCGCCGGCGGGCTCGGTGGCTCTATATTTATTTCTCATCTATATGCTTTTATCAGAGGATGTCACTTATGCTAGCAATGTATTTAGAACTTATATTAATGTAATCATTTGAAAACTATGTTGTTTCCACTAATCGGTTTTGAAACCCAAACTTGTACTATTATTTGTGAACCCATTTGTAATATTATTTCCGCTACAACTCTATGTATGTGAAGTGTATTTGCTTAATCATACGATCTTGGTTGTGATGTTGATTTACCAAGGTCCTTCGTGACACTCGGTGGACTACCGGGTTTATATAAGTGAAAGTATGCGCATGTCAACGTATTAGCGGGGACAACCGTACTTGATCTTGTATAAATTGGGTGGTTCTATCACACGACCGAGGCCTAGTCGATCCTGACGCCGTATCCATCACAGAAGTCTAGGAACTTCTTCCCAGTGAAGTTAGTTCCATGGTCAGTGATGATATAGTTAGGAACATCGAAACAGTAGATGATGTCAAGGAAGAACTTGACCGCATCTTTCGAACGAATGTTGGTGATGGGCTTCGCCTCTATCCACTTGGTGAATTTGTCCACTGCTATGAGTAGGTGAGTGAAGCCACCAAGGCCCTTTTTGAGGGGTCCTACCATGTCAAGGCCCTAGACCATGAATAGCTAGGTGATGGGGATGGTTTGAAGCTCCTGTGCCGGCAAATGAGTTTGCCGAGCGTAGAACTGGCATCCCTCACACATGTGGACGACCTCCTCTGCTTCTTGTAGCACGGTGGGCTAGTAAAAACCTTGGCAAAAGGCTTTTTTGACCAACGACCTCGGGGCCGCATGATGTCCACAGATTCTGGCATGGACCTCGAGGAGGAGCTATTTCCCTTGGTCAATAGGGACGCACTTCATGAGTACTCCCGACGGACTTCGCTTGTAAAGTTTGTTACCGAATGCGACGAACATCTTGGCGTGTCGAGCGATTCATCATGCTTTAGTCCTTTCTGGTGGGAGAATCTCCTCGAGGAGGTAGGTGAGTAGCGGTGCTCTCTAGTCGACTTGATCGAGTGCTACCACGGTGATGTCGACGGACGATGTCATCATGGAGGCACCGAGGTCGGAGCCCCTGAGTACTAGATTGGCATTGGGGTGTGTGTGGATCAGACCTTCTAGGATGTGGGTGGACGACTCATGAAGGTCATTGATGAAGACCCCATCTGGAGAAAATCAACGACATCATTGTCCTTTTGGGGGACATGATGCAGTTCGATCACCTGGAATTTGTCCTCGAGCTTGCGCACCTCCTGGTAGTATGCTACCATGAGGGGGCTTTTACAAGAGGACTCCTTCATGACTTGGTCGACCACCAACTCTGAGTCACCACAGATGTACAGTCGCATAGCGCCAAGCTCGATGGTGATGCGTAGTCCGTTGATGAGGGCCTCGTATTCTGCGGTGTTGTTTGAGGCCAAAAAATGGAGGTGGATCACGTAGCGGAGCATGCTCCCATCCGAGGAGATCAGAACCACTCCAGCCCCTGAGCCAGGCGCCATTACGAACCCGTCGAAGTACATCGTCCAGTACTCGTGGGTGACGTCTGTGGTCGGGAGCTGGACCTCCGTCCATTCAGTGACAAAGTCCGTGAGAGTCTGAGACTTAATAGCGGTGCAGGGGATATACCTGATGTTGTGGCCCATTAGCTCGAGTGCCCACTTGGAGTTTCGTCCCGTGGTGTCACGGTTGCGGATGATGTCTTCTAGCGGGAATGAAGTGACGACTATGACTTCATGGTCGGTGAAGTAGTGTAGGAGCTTCCGGGTTTCCATCAGCACAGCGTATAGAAGTTTCTGCACCTAGGGGTACCGAACCTTGGCATCGGTGAGTACCTCCCCGACGAAGTATACGGGTCGTTGGACCTTAAGGTGGTGTCTTGGCTCCTCCATTTCGACAACTAGGGCGGCGCTCACCATGTGGTTGCTTGCCGCGACATAGAGGATGAGGGGTTCTCCCCATTCAGGAGCGATGAGGATTGGGGCTGACGTCAGTGATGCTTTGAGGCTCTCCAAAGCCTGCTGTGGTTTCTCAGTCTGGATGAATGTGTCCACCTTTTTGAGAAGCTTGTAGAGAGGCATCCCCCGCTCGCCTAGCCAGGAGATGAACCGGCTCAGGGCGGCCAAATAGCCAGTGAGCCTTTGTACGCCCTTGACATTGCATATGGGGCCCATGTTGGAGATGACTGTGATTTTTTTGGGGTTGGCCTCGATATCGCGTTCGGACACAATGTATCCAAGCAGCTTCCCCTTCAGAACCCCAAAAACACATTTTTTGGGATTCAATTTGATGTTGAACCTTCGAAGGTTTGCGAACGTTGCGGCCAAGTTCGCGATCAGGTCGCAAGCTTGAGCCATTTTGACCACTATGTCATCAACATAGATGGCGATTGTTGGTTTTGGCTGCTCGATTTGGTCAGGCTGGTCGAGCAGGTCAATTTGATCGGCGAAGCATTGCTGCATGCACCATTGATAGGTGGCGCCAGCGTTCTTCAGACCGAAAGGCATGGTTACGTAACAGTATGAACCATACGGGGTGATGAATGAGGTTGCGAGCTGGTCAGACTCTTTCATCGTGATCTGGTGATAGCCTAAGTAGGCATCCAGAAAGGAGAGGATTTCGCATCCTGAGGTGGAGTGGACTATCTGGTCTATTCATGGCAAAGGAAAATGGTCCTTTGGACACACTTTGTTGAGGCCAGTATAATCAACGCACATTCTCCATTTCTCGGTCTTCTTTTTAACAAGAACAGGATTGGCCAGCTAGTCGGAGTGGTATACCTCCTTGATGAATCCGACTGCCTGGAGTTTGGCGACCTCCTCGCCTATGGCCCTGCGCCTCTCATCGTCAAAGCGACGCAGGCGTTGCTTGGTGGGTTTTGAGCCTAGGACGAGGCATAATGCGTGCTCGGCGACCTCCCATGGTATGCCTGGCATGTCAGAAGGTTTCCATGCGAAGACATCGCGATTGGCGCATAGAAAGTCGCTGAGCTCTCATTCCTATTTGACCGGGAGCTGAGTCCCAATCCACACTGTAACACCCTAGGTGTTAAGCATGTGTTTAACCTTGACATTGCATGATCACAAGCATCATTGAGCATGAGCATATGATGTATTCTATTTATGTTAGCTTATATTGCATGGGTTATTACTTAATTGCCTTACTTAGGTTAGGGTTTACTTATAACCAATGTATAAATTGTTTGTGTGGTCTTAGGAGTACCTTAAACATGTTTAGAATATCATAAGGAACAACTTTGGTATTCATGACTAAGGCTAGTTTGGTCTCTAAGTCCTAGTTATAGTGTAAGTCATCATTTTAAAGTGGTATGTTTGACCTAGGTTGAACTATGTCATAGAATCTTTGCATGGCAAAGCACCCTTAAGCAAAGTTGTAGTATTTGAGTAGAGCAACAACTTCTATTTTTGGGTCTTGAGCTAATTCAGTGCCTAGTGTGGCAGAACCTCCTAAATTATAGGACCCACATACATTTGTCACTGTCCAAAGACCTTTGACAACAATGCATATGTTCCTGGTAACTTAAGAAGTCTGTCGGGTGTCCTCGGGGAACCCCGAATCATCCACGATTTCCGAGCAGGATCACATTACAGAGTCATTGCAGTATTACAACAGTTTATTCAAATAAATACATCAGAGTAAAAGTAGCGTAAGACTTACAATAACATAGTTTACAAACCATTTGTTTCAAACCGTACAACTAAGTTCGATATTAATACAAACCAAGGTAGTGGAGCGGCATTATAATATAATACAAAACACACAATGAGGCTGCCCTGCCCAAGGGCCACACAATTACTTCTCAACGCCATCACAAGGTACAACTGTCATGCAGCACGATCCAAAACAGATCTGCTCATGAGGCTCACCTGCAACAAGGGTCAACGAACCCTGAGTACAAAAGTACTCAACAAGACTTAACCAAAATAAGAACTGATAACTCAGGAATGCAGGCTCAGGGATTCAAGGTATGGTTTTAGCAATAATCAAAGTTATTTTGCGTAAAAGCTCTTTGACAAAATTCTTTGTTTCAACAGTTTAAACTTCATAAAATCATATACAAAGATGACACGATCCGTAATGAGATCATGAAACTTCATATCCAACACCTTCATCAACCATTCTCAAGTTCCAGTTATTAATTACTACGATGATGAACAGTGAGTTGAGTTTCCATAACCGAGGAGCAACGACGATTCGAACCGATTATAAACCCAGCTGGGGATTCCAGACCACACGACATATGCAGGTCCCGGACCTACATATACCAACCTATTCTCGGATCCTCTAAAACAAGAACGGGTTCGCGCCACCCGAGAATACAGTACTCCACCATTCCAGCCCATGGCCACGTGGGTACACGCTATTCCCGCCATCTCTCCACTCCCAGTGCACGAGTAGCCATTCTCGTAATAGAATCGCCAAGTTTAGGCTTACCGGAGTATGTGGTTAGTACTACAAATTCTCACCTCATGCAATTCAACAACGGACGTGCCTTAATCGACACACAGTGGAAAGATCCCGCCACAAGAGACCTCCATGTCTTGTGGCTCACACACACCGAGTCCGCCCGGTCTAGATTTATTACTCCACATTCCCATATCACATGCTAACATAATTAACCAATGTTCCATTTAAAACTTGCAGGTGGTAGGTAGTCACCGACTTCATCGTTCTACGCATAGCTAAGCAAAACTAGGCATATACGAGTTTAAAAACTGGTAATATGGTAAATATGGAATAACAAGGATGGTAATGCACCAATTAGGCTCTTACTTAATTCTTAATCACTTAATGCAGTAACAAAAAGCAAAAGCGAAATTAATTTGTAAAACACAAGGTAGGGTTGTATGCATCCGGGGCTTGCCTCCGTTGACGGAAAAGTCCAGCTCCTGCGACGTTTCACAAGTCTTCGATCCGACCTCAACAGATAGATCAACCTCCTCCGCAACTTGATTAACTACCACGTGCTCACCTTTGTTTACTACACGTAGTAACATTGCCATGTTTAACATGATGCGGAATATGAAACATGATGCTCGATGATGGATGCAAAAATTAATAAATTGGATACAATTTTCCTTCGCAGTACAGTTACAAACCAAACTAACCAAACCATATTCGTAACTGATGTGACCACGCCAGCACCGATCACTTGGTGAACTCTCCGACCACTATGGTGAACTGTCCGACCACTACGGTGAACTATCCGACCACTACGGTGAACTATCCGACCACTACGGTGAACTATCCGACCACTACGGTGAACTATGCGGAGCAAAGATCGTCGGTGAGGGAGAACCGGCGACTGCAGTGATCAAAATGAGTAAACAACAACTGACTAAGGACTACAGCATCGAAACGAAGCCGTAAGTACACTGATTACAGACAATGGCTCACCGAAGGGCTCTGGCCACGATGACACGCCCGTAGCGGTGAAGTTGCTGACCTCGAGGAAGAAAGACGTGGACAGCAAGTTCTCGGCAATTTCAGGCGACCAATGTTAGTTGGCTGAATTCGCAAGGAAAAGACAGAACTAGGACGACCTTTACCGAGATGGCAATAGCGCTGGGGAGATGATGCGAGTTTGATGGAGCGATGACAACGGCGGTGGTGAAAATAAAGGAAGAAGAAAAACGACGGTGACGACGTCTTGGTACTTATAGCGCGGCGCAGAAGCTCAAGGAAGCCACGACGGAGCCATTTCCGTGCCAGCGCGACATCAAGGACGGCCACGACGCGCCTGGAACGCCGAAGAAGGTCCGACGGCAATGTAGCTTAGGCGGTGAACACTGTTCACAGAAATTACAAAATTGCCATACGCCAAAATTCACAAATTACTCTCAAATTTTCATAACAACTCAACAATCTCCAAAAACAAAAGTTGTTCAAAATCGAAAGTTCTACTACTTTGCTTCTATAACCATCTCCTAATTCGGTCTAGATTTTAAAATGGATTTTCAGGGTAGGATTTAAATGCTGAAAAGCGGGGTTTTCTTGAAAAATTCAAAATCCAAACAAACTTTGAACTAGAGTCAACCAATACAATTCAACACATACCACATGAATATAAACTTGTTTAGTGTATGCATCTCAAAGTTTTTACCAAATGCCAAATGCTTTGCAATGCATATGATGACATGTCAGGTTTTAGTATTTTAAACACCCGAGGTGTTACACCTAGCTTAGTCATTTTGAGCTCACAAAAATCAGCAAAACATAATTTTTCCACACTTAGAAATTTTCTAAGTCTTGATGAGTTTACAGTTCGACGTGCCTGACTTTGGAGTGATGTATCTTCCTATTCGTTGTGATTTAGACTTTGATCATCTAATCAATATTGGAGCTGGTAGGTAGGGCTACAACTTTTGTTAAGAAAATTTTCGCTAATGAGCCGTGGATTAGGAGATTGAGCATCGTTAATTGGCGCTGTCAGGCTTGAACGTGAGCTCTGATAGCCATTGTGCGTCGCACCGTGGTGGCCGACTACGGACAGAGTCCGGCCACCGCATGGCTGCCGCTGGCCGATGTTGGGCCCCCACCACTGTGTGCTGGCGCGCGCTTAAGGAACACCAGCACGGCTTAGTTCCTTCACTCCCTTGCGCTCTCTTCCTCTCCACTGCCTCCTCCTTCGCTCGTGCACCGCAGCAGCGCAACGCTCGCCGCCGACGCCATTGTCGGCCGCTCAACTCCTCACCGCACTTGCATCCCTTCTTCACCACAGCCATAGCTCCACTATGTTCCCACCACCTCACTAAACCCGCCTTATAGCTAGCAGCGCACGGTAAGCCTCTTGTGCAGCGCGCGGCCATCGTCGTCGTCTCGACGCCTTGCCACGCCACACGTGGTCGGGCCGCCTCTGACCACCACTTGTCGTACTTGAGTGCGCGTTGGACTCGCCGTAGTATGTAGAAGCTTGGCCAAACCCTAGATTGTGCCATCTCATCCAGCTCCACATGGCTCACCGTCGACCCGCGCCCGCCGTGCCGCCATTAGCGCTGCCGTCGTCGTTAGCCTCTGCAATCGATCCAACTAGCTACCCTAGTGTGTGCGGAAGGTCTCAGGGATCATCGTGGTGCTAGTGCCGTTGCCAGAGAGCTCGCCGTCGGCGAACTCCGGCCGATCAGCGCCGGTACTCTATTTTGAGCCTATGACACGCGGGCCCGGCTGACTCATGGGCCCTAGCTGTCAGCGGCTTAGGTCTAGATGCTAGTGCATTTATTTTAGAAATGTATGCCAACTTTGAAAAATCATAAGTGGAGTTGTAGATGTCCAATTCTAGTAAACCAAATTTTGTTGTAATCCTCATGAAGTGTAGTATTTTATAAAAATATTAAATGTACAGTTTCTAGTATTTTTATAGGTGAATATAATATTTCTAGATAAGTGCTTTTTTGAATGTTAGTAATCTTGTAAAATAGATATCTTGAGCTAGAAAAGTCATAAAATTGTGATTCCAATTTTGTTCGTCTTGTGTTGACATGCTCTAGCTTGGAAAAATAATAAACTTGCTGTAAACTTGATTGAAATAGGGTCTTTCTATTTATCTATTAATAAATAGTATTTTATGAGGAAAATTATAGGGATAAAAATAAGCAACATATTGCCATGCAAATTTTTGTACAGTAGTATGGCACTAATATGAAGCTAAGAAAAATATATAATGTGTTGTTTGACACTTTTCTATAGGGTTAACTATTTTCACTAAAAATAGGCCTTGCTAGCTTGTCATTTTTGTAGAGGATGTTGTACATGTTCAAATGGTATGAAATTTTTACAGTAGTCTATTGGGAGCAGATGGAAGCCACTATAATTTGCTGAGAGTTTATTGTGCACATTTGGTATATGTTTATTATTTCCCCTAATTATCTAATTAAATTAGTAAAGGCATTTAAATAAATATATTAGGCTTGACCATTATGTTTTCTTGAGTGTATTAAGTATTCTTGAACTGTTGGTATACTTGGTGATGTCAAATTTTGAATGCTTACATGTAGTAAAAATATTGTTGCTCTATAATTCGATTTAGAAGTGCTTTCGGACAGATTCTGTTGTGGGGGTATGTTACCTAGTCAAAATGATGTTTACTGTAGAAACGGTTAATAAGAAAGTTGTAGGAAACTTGTTCATATATCTTATGTTAAAATATCAGGGCAATAGGCCAAAGGGTTTAGGAGTTATAGCTGTTTAAAGTTAGTCTCCCGAAATGCTTGTTCTCTGGAATTTCTAGACAGCACTAGATAGATTGCCTATTTTGGTTAGGATAGGGTGTGAATTAGCTTTTGGTGATTAAATAAGAGTTGTAGGCAATTTTATAAGATTTCCAGAAAGTCCAAGATCACAGCATTTGGAAAAGTATAACTTCAGTTATGTTGTAAACTTGTAACTACCATGTGTAGTTTAGAAATTGCCTTGTGTTGAATTTTGTAAGTAGATAGAGAAGAGATATGCACCTACTCAGTTAACATGGAGTTAGCATTGCTATCATTGTGTAACTTAACATCATTATCGCAGCATGTACCTTCCCATATCACATCATCCATGATCCTTCTTGTGTATTCTTGGAGCTTACTTATGCATATGCATGCAATAGGTGCAACCGAGGAAATCACGTTGGTGGAGCTCGACGAAGATCCACAAGAGGAGAACCAGGAAGTGCATCACCAGGAGGTTCCCAATGAAGGCAAGCCTGAGGTTGATCATCTCCCGGAGTGCCCTGATCATCAGCCAACAATGTTCGTGAAAGGCAAGCCCTAGAGCATTATAAGTCTCCCTACTTTATTAATGTCACCTAAAGTTATTCGTATTGATGCATTACGTGATAGGAGTTGTTTGGAAACACTTGCTGCATATTACCTTTCCTTGACCAGAAATATCTACCATGAATCCTATTTAAGTCCAATAATGCTTATCATGCTTAGCTATGCTTAGACCGGTAGAAGTCGGGTGATTTCCTATCACCTACGAGCTATAGGTGATAACTTAATCACGGTTGGCTATATGGTGCTATCATGGAACATAACCTGATGATGTTGAATAATTGGAGACTGGGTGGAGTCTTGTGTTGTGGTAATCATAGTGATTCTGTCTGTGTCATTTAAGGACCGGCCATTGGAGGTTATCTTGTCATGTTGAACGCACGCCTCTCACATAGTTGGCCGGATAAGTCGTTTCGACCGCGAAGCCGAGTAGCTCAACTCAGGCCGGGGACACGAGCAATTAAAGTGCGCACCCTAGAGGCAGTAAGGATGTGCGGAGAGCCAATGGCGTAAGCCCAAGGGCGGGTTAGAGTCCTGAGCCCCCTTGGTAGATTGGTTGTATCTTTGAGGGTGCGGCGCTGGTCCTACCCGCGATTGTACTTGAGTTGTCCCAAAGGTGACCTGATGCGACCCCGACGGGGGAAGTATGGGTGTGTGTTAGGAATAATTCCATAGCTGGGTAGGAATCAATTCGAATCGCCGTCTCTCCCAAATAGTGAGAACTTGACAGGAGTACACTTCATCGTAGTAATTGATGGAAGTGTTGGTTATGAGATTATGCAAGAACTCAACTAGATATGGTTATTATTGTGATGACTTAATGGTACCAACATGTTTGGCATAGGATAGTGCTAATCTAGTATGAGATAGGATTAATAACTAGTGATTCATAATTAAAGAGATATTGGATAACTTATGCTTTTTATGCAAATAATGGCTACTAGCTCTACTTATAAAGCCTTGTATACTCCTTGGTGTCTTAGTATTTTAGTTGGACGGGTAAGTCTAGCTGAGTACCTTCTCGTACTCAGGGTTTTATTCCAGTTGTTGCAGATAATGTTATGTATCACGGCTACTGCAAGAACTGCTTTTCTTCTGCAGTGGATGAGGACTAGGACCATGGGCTTGGTCACTCTGTATATCATCTCATCCTTATGCTTTTGGTTGGAGATGACTATGAAACTGGCTTTGTATTAAACTACGTGTGATGTTGATGTTAAACTACTTTGCATCCGCTATTTTCAAACTTGGTTTGTAATAATTATTCGAACTCCGATGTATGAGAAATATTTATGAACTATTATGTAACATGTGACTAGTTATGTTGAATCTCTACAATCTTGGTTTGTATGTTGGTTGTTGAGATCCTTCGAGATTTAATCGGACTACCAGGTTTATATGGGCTCAAGTATGAGGGTTTGATCGCTTCGGTGATTGCTATTGTACTTGTGCTCTTATAAATTGGATGGTTCTATGACAGCTGGCATCAGAGCAAGGATTCAACATTAAACTTGTCGTATGTGTATTTAAAAACAAAGGTTTTGTGATATAAAAATCTAAAGTGTGCCAGTGGTCATCTCCTTTATGCCCAGTTAAGGACTTTTAGGTGTCTATTTAAGTACTAACATGGGGGTTTTTACTTTCGTCGTCCATATGGCATGCTATTGTATGGATGCCATTCACTTGAGTGGTAATGTATGGATCAAATGCCTCTACGCCAAGGTAAAAAGATAAGTTGATGAGTGGCATGACCGCAAGATGTGAGCGTGCGGTTGGGGAGAGCTAGTTTTGATACGGCTATATATGCATGCTTGCATGTGTGTATGGTGCGTATTTAATTGTGGGTTATAAATTGTCGTTGGGTAGCTTTGATACGGAAGTATATGTATGGGTATACATATATGGAAGTATTTAGTTTCAACCTAGAGCCTAGATTTACATTACTGTACTTATAACTGTTAGGTTGGGCTGAAATGAATTTTCTGCAAGTACACTAACAACGAAACGTGTAGCTCGTTTAGTTACGATTATATCGAGAGAACGTATGTATGCCACCGCGTATGTCGTTAGGAATTATTTTTTTAAGTTTGTGAGGACGTACAGAACGAGCATACATCATGATATATCATTCATTCATGTTACTACATTGTTTTCCCCTTTGCATGATCTTATTGTTAAGTAACTCATAGCTATAATCGCGTTGTCTCTCTTAGTTGTAACCTTTTGTTATAGATGGCAGCCCTAGGAGCCCTTGTTGCTAGCAACACCTTTCTAGCTTTGTTTGGGACTCCCACCTTACTGTGGCAGGTGCTGAACTCTATCGGGTACGCTGAACCGCCTCACTACTTTTGGAGCAAAGTGGTAACTGAGGGACAGAGGTGGTACGACATGCCAGTCACTGTCTTAGCCCATGAGGACAATCCTCAGTGGCAAGGATGGAGTGTAGAGTCAGATGGACAGACCCCTTGGGAAGGTGCCCAAATGGCCGCATTTGAGGTTCTCAGCGAAATCTGTTAGGAATTCGGTGATGAACTGGTGAATGGGCCAGTTGGATCTTTTCCTCCTGTGGATGCATCACAGACCGCTTGGGCCTAGCAATGCGGTAATGCTTTAGTCAGAGATAGGGATGAAAGAGCGGGAAGTAGTAATGCTGCAATGAGTGCCATGTATGCAGTCATGAAGATGTTTTACTCACGCCAAGATAGCTACATCAACTGTTTGCAAGAGCTCCAAAGAGCATAGGCCGCACAGCATAGGATGCGGGGACATGTGTGCAGGCATCAAAGGGCAGTTGGAGTAGCCCAGCATGAGATAGATAACTTCATGATAGCCTTAGACGCTCACCGGAGGCAGTTTGGCATTGCTGTTGCAGAAAGAGATGCAGCTAGGGCTGAATTATAGGGCGTCCGTGCTGAGAGGGACGATGTTATTCTTCTTGCTGAAACAAGAGAGACAGCTTGGATCAGGACAATATTCCAGGCGGCTAGGTAGGCCATAGAGTTTGACCACAGAGAGCAAGAGCTTCGGTGATTGCTATTGTACTTGTGCTCTTATAAATTGGACGGTTTTGTGACACGCACCGTCTTGGTTGGGTCAGTGGGGTCGATCCCCACCGCCTTAGTTTCCTCGAGTGGGTGGAAGGCAGTTGTGGAGGTTGGCTTGTTGCAGTCTAGGACTACTAGGGTCGATGATTCTCTGAGCCGAGGGAGCTTGGCTGAGTTGATGACGGTAGTGGCGAGCTCATAATGTTTGCGGTCGCATGTGTATGCGTGCGAAAAAGGTGCTACCCACAGTGATGACGCTGTTTGGTCCCAGCATCTTCAACTTGAGGTAGGTGTAGTTGGAGATCGCTATGAACTTGGCATAGCATGGCCGCCCCAAGATGGCATGGTAGGACCCTAGGAAGTCCACCACCTCGAAGGTGAGGACCTCCGAGCGGAAGTTGGCTCGGTCGCCAAACATGATGGGCAGGTCGATCTGCCCGAGCAGGTATGCCTATGTTCTCAGGATCATGCCATTGAAGGGAGAGCTCACTGGGCAGAGCTCTGACCGGGGGATGCACATGGCGTCGAGGGTGTCGACGTAGAGGATGTTGAGGCCGCTGCCTCCGTCCATCAGCACCTTGGTGTGGCACTTCTTGCAGACAATGGGGTCGATGATGAGTGGGTAGCAACCTAGTCTGGTGACGTGGGAAGGATGGTCCGTCTAATCAAAAGTGACCAGAGATTTTGACCAGTTAAGGAAGCAGGGGATGGCTGTTTCAGTGACGCATGCTTCTCTGTAGCGCACTTTGTGCTAGCGCTTGGAGTAGATGGCATTAGATCCCCCAAAGATCATGAGGCATTCCTTGGGATCAGGAAAGTCATCCCTATCCTTGCCCGCCATGTCTCCTTTCTTGGTCGCTGCCTCCTTGCCCTTTCCTTCTTTTGGTCCACCGGCCTATCACAGAAAGCACTTGAGGAGTTCGCAGTCCTTGTAGAGGTGATTGATGGGGTAGGCGTGGTTGGTTCATGGACTCTCCATGAGCTTGTCGAAGTGGTCAGGCTAGCCCTGCTAGGGCTACTTGCCTGCATGATTGGCCACGGCAACCAAAGCAGAGTTGGCCAGTCGACGCCAATCCTTCTTGTTCTTTTTGCCCCTCTATGTGGAGGGGCCCTCGTCTTGTTCCTCACGCTTGGCCTTGCCCTTGTCCCAGCCTCCACTAAAGACCGCTCCGATCGCCTCCTCACTAGAGGCATGGTTTGTGGCGACGTCGAGCAGGTCATGGGTGGTACGGGCTTTAGACAGCCGAGCTTGGGGATCAAGGAGTCACAAGTTGTCCTGGAGAGGAACAAGCTGATGATGTCCGCGTTAACGACATCTGGAAGGGAGTTGCATCATTTTGAGAACCTATGGATGTAATCCCATAGGGACTCATTGGGCTTCTGCTCGTAGCTCTTGAGATCCCAGGAATTCCTAGGACGGACATCCATCCCCTAGAAATTCCCGATGAAGATCCTCTTGAGATTCGCCTAGTTGCGGATGCTGTCAGGTGGGAGGAATTCAAGCCATGCTCGAACATGCTCCTCCACGTAGATGAGGAGGTATTGAATGATGAAATGGTCATCATCCACTCCTCTGGCTTGGCAGACGAGCTAGAAGTCTTTGAGCCATATACCGGGATTCGTTTCCTCGGTGTACTTGACGATGTTGGTAGGCGGTCGGAAGCGCTGTGGGAACGACGCTCTCTGGATGCGATGGCCAAAGGCTCGTGGTCCTGGGCTATTTAGGCTAGGACTCCGGTCGTTCGGTCGATGACCATGCCTAGGTTGTGTTTCCTTGCTCCCCTCGATGGTTCAGCCAGGGCCCATGCCGCCTGCTCTCACCGCCCCATGATGGACGTCATCATCACGCCGGGCTTGACGCTGATTGTTGATGATGCTACGAGCGTCTTAGTTCAGCCTGAGCCATTTGTGCATAGGTGGTCAGTGTGGAGCAGGCGCCAGGTCAGGTCGTGGTGCAGCTGCGGCCTCCTGTTCCATGCCCAGTGACTGTACTAGTGAGCGGATGGAGTGATTCGACTGGTGCGCCCCAATTCCCTCGGTGGGGAGCGAGGACGCGAGTTGGTGTCACGATGCGGAGCTCTCCGCCTGTTGAACGACAGTGGTTTCCACCAATGTCCGGAGGTTTTGGTGGATCGCTTGCTCCTAGGGGTCGATAGGCTCTAGAAGGCCGCGCAGAAGCATCGCCATAGCGGTGATGTTCTGGCCAGCCTGAGCGAACTATGGGGGATCGTTCCCCCCATCCATGATGTTGCGCTGGACTTGGCGGGTGTGACCCTGGGCGCCGCTTGCTGGGTTACATGCGTGGGGCGTAGCATGCTACGCCAAGCATGCTGGCGCAGGTGGTGGCTGGCTCTACCACCTTTGTCGTAGCTCCTCGTCGTGCTTCGGCACACATGCGAGGGCCTCCGCACGAGGGTCCAGAGGTGTGTGTGTTTGTAGGGACTCTGCTACCACCGACGGCAGTCCCGGAGCGTCCGCCATAGCACACTCCTAGGATAGAGGGTGGCTAGGTGCCATGACATTGCTAATGCTGGAGCCGTCGCTTTCAACCTCGTCATCCACATGGTCGTGGAAAGAGGTGGGAGCGTAGCCCGCCATCCCCACAAATTTGGATGTGAGAGGGGGCAGCGTCAGCATCTTTTGGAGCCCCCGCGCATACGTGTCCATGGGGGATGCGAGGCCATAGGGGAACCAGTTGTGTGGTGGTCGTGGTGGGGACAACGGGGTCCCTCCGGAGAGTCGGCGGAAAATATTAAACGGTGAGTAAAGAACAATATGTACATTACTCACAGTGGGGTTTGAGCCTAGAGTGGGCTCGGAGTGAAGCGCAGGTGTCTCGTCATTGTGGTCGTTGGGTGTCCTAGCGCCAGTCGGAGGGACAGGTGCCTCCTCGTGGAGGTGAAGCACGCCGAACTGGTCGGCGATGAAATCCAGGCTTCTAAAGAAGAAGGTCTAGGATGGCTCAAAGACAGGAGGAACCCACATCCCAATAGGTGGGAGTGTGGGACACTCTAGCGAGCCGAAGCGAGTCATATCGCTTGAGCCCGCCATGACGAAGATGGCGGAAAGGTGGGCCATCCGATGAACAAAAGCGTGAACGTATGGCGTCCTCCCCACGGATGGCGCCAACTATCGGTGCGAAAAGTGACCAACAAGTAAATATTTGTCATTTTGTCGTACGTTGTGTTGGATGTGGACTAGGACTCAATGACACAGGGTTTATGCTGATTCAGGCAACATGCCCTACATCCAGTTTGAGTCGGTCGGTGACTTTATTCCTGAGCCAGGTGCTCAAAGTTTGCTGTGGGGTTACAAACGAGTGGGAATAAGATGGGGGTGTTAGAGGTCCTGTCGGACTCTGGACTAAAGGACCGAGAGTGACAGGAGCTCCTACATGCGCTATGTATTGGAACGTATGCTCTGTGTAGCTTTAGAGTTCTAGAGCTGTGAAGCTGTTCGAGTGCTCAGAACGTCTAAAGCTAGCAGAGAGAGAGTCAGAATGATCCATCTATTGTTCATCGTCCTTTTAGGAGGGAGCGCATCCCCTTTTATAGGTAAAGGGGATGGCCTTACAAGATAGGAGAGAGAGAGAGAGAGAGAGAGTGTGTGTGTGTGTGTGTTTCCTAGTCTTGTTGCCCACGTCGTCGGGTACAAGATAGTTTGTCTGCGCCCATAATACTGCTGATGCCCAGATGCGTGTGTCAGGCTTCATCGTGTTCTTCTGGTATGGCAAACGTCGGCGCCTACCATACTGCTGAACAAATGTCGGCGCCCACAACACTATTCATGTTCTGACATGTCTGAAAGGTTGGAAAGCACCCTTCTAGTATGACATGACGGTACTGTCCTGTAGGTGTGTAGGGTATGGTCCTCGGTATTGCGGTTGACTTGAGCACCAACCTTATCTGCCCCGCCTGATTTCTTGGGTCCTCACTGAGCGAGCATTCCTGGCCGGTCGTTCCCAGTCGGCTCCGACCACGCTGGTTGGAGAAGAGCAGTAAGTAGAGGTTCGGTGTATTCTTGGTCGGAGAGGCGGGTCTGAGTCAGAAGTGAGCGTCGTCCCCTCCTTGGCCAGGCCTTTCGGTCGGAGAGGTGGGTCGGAGGCGGAAGCGAGCATTGTCCCCTCCTTGGCCAGGCCTTCCGGTCAGAGAGGCGGGTCAGAGTCGGAAGCGAGCGTCGTCCCGTCCTTGGCCAGGCCTTCCAATCGGAGACTGGATCGCTCTTCCGGCTTGTCATTAGGTATCTGGGCCAGCCCAAGAGTTGCGAGTCATTTGTAATGTCGTCTGCTGGGCCGAGCTTTTGCTGGGAAGCGGACCCATTAGGGACCCTGGGTTTATGAACCCAACAATTAGCTAGTAATATCATTTTTTGACCTCAAGTATTTCATCATCTTCTACAAAGTTCACACTCCAAACTTTATTTAAGCCCCATATATAAGTTATATAGTAATTTTACTCAATAAAAATTGCTTTACAACCATACTTAATAATTATACGAATCGTGGAGTAACTTTTCATTTTGCATTCTTATTGATCATTTTAGTTGAAATACTTCACCTATTCGTTTCATCACATGCATTACCCCATAAGTATGATGCTCATGATTTGTTTTAGTAAATAATTTAGGGTGTAACACCGAGGGTGTTACACTGCTATCGCGTCACGTCGCGCCTTGACTCCACGCGGCGGCTTGCGCTTGGCTCTATTTCACTGCCGCAGACAATGTCCACCTAGATGAGCCGTCCCATCTCGGTAGCTCGTGACTGCTCCCTCTGAGCCACGCCATGAGCTTGTCCTCACGTATTTATCATGGCCTTGGCTAGGTTTGGTTGGGTCAAGCATAGCCGTCGCTGCTTGCCTTGATCAGTAGAGCTACGCCATTTTCACCTTGCTCACGGTCTGTTGCACGCCACCCTAGATCAGTGCTCCAGCTGCTAATTATGAGTGACCTCTTACGGGCCGACTCGTATCAGGGCATAGGTGCACCTCGTAGGCAGCCAATTTGGCAATTTGGTCACCGCCGGCCATAGGCGCCGCCGTAGCCATAGGTTTGGGTTAAGTCCCACGCCGTGGGAAAAGAATCAAATCGTGGGTGTTTTTGAGCTCGTGTTAACTTCCTCTATCCGGTGCTCATCTCCATTTGGCCAGGGCATGCGTTGTCGACATGCTGACGCCACCTTGTCCACACTGGAGCACCGCCATGCCCACCGAGCGCACATGGCTAGCTTGGCTCGAACTCCCTCCGACTCAACCGTCACCACAGCACGAACTGTGGTGAGCTCCTGTTGCCTCCTCGCCATCTCGACCACCTTGTTCGAGCTCTAGATCATTGGAACAGCAGCGCCATCACGTGATTCCACCCGCCACCATGGATAGCATTCGGTGGTGCACCGTGGAGCTCCGTTTTACTCCTCGTCGTTGCGCGATGGCTCGTAGTTCCCCATCGGCCCGCTTATTGTGTTGAGTCGGTCCCTGGGTGGCTGGCATAGCCGTACAGCGCCGTCCGGAGTGACACCGGTGAGCAGCAGGTGTCTCAAGGACCAGCTCAGTGTGAGGATGGCATTGTTGGGGGTGTTGGATGAAAAATGCGCCTCTTGTGCAATAGTGAGCAAAGGCGTCGGGAAATAACCGCATAGTACGGGGACTTTTCTGCAGAAGCGCGGGCACGCGCGTGGGCTCCCCACCACGGGCTGCTTGCTCAGCCGGCCTGCTACGCACGTGGCCGCTCCGCATGGGCCGCGTTGGACTGCTGGGCCAAAGTGGTTGCCGCCGGCCTGTTTTGAATTCTAAAACATTTTCTAATTTAGTTTCTAAGGCAAATTGTAAATTCAATGTAAATTTGTGTAGTGGACCAAAAATTGTGAAACTAATCTTGTTAGGTTCCTAAAATCATGCTCCATCCACAAGTATATCTTATCCACAAAGTTCTATAATATTTGCAGGAGTTCTTAAATTAAACTAAGAAGCTTAAGATGCAAATATGTGGGAATTTTTGTGATAGCATGATGGTAGTGTTAGCTTTGAAAATTTTACAGTAGCTCCATAGTATTATTATGTGCCATCTGTAATTTTTGTAGCTTCAGAATAATTAGTTTGCTGAGGTAACTAATGAGCCCTAGTTTATATATATAGTAAATAAAAGGAAATAAAGAAACACCTAAGGATTTTATAACTAAAACATTGTGGGAAATTAGCTCCTAGTTCGACAACTTCGATATGTGGTCTAGTACGTTAGTTGTCAGAGCTAGCTCGTTAGCTTGAGAGGCGTAATCGTATTTTAAGAGTTGCGATCGCCATTGATTATTTACGTCTCTGTGTTGCATCCACGAATATCATAATAGGGACAACGATGGATCATGGAGTCGACCAAAGTAGCGGAGAAGATGGTGCCTTGATAATCGTGTCATCATGATAGAACGTTAACTTTGGTTATATCTTACCTAGGCAAGCCCCGGTGCATAACCCTATTATTCTGCACTTTATCTTATGCTTGTGCATTAAGTTTTAAGGAATTGACTGAAAACCACTTGCCTATATATATCCTTATCCTATGAGTCATACTAGTATGTTAGGATCGTGTAGATTGCTATGCTATAGGATCTGGTAGAAGTCGAGTGATTACCTGTCACTCATGAGAGATAGGAAAGATATTATTGTTACTATCACATGGAATATATATGAATGATAATTGGAGACCAGGAGGAATGGTACTTTCGATCTAGACTTGGTTAGGCATTCAAGCAAGGCTCGGATTGTACTTGTTCCACCTGTGTCGATTGAGGATCGTCCATTGCTGTGGATGGTAGTCATGTCACAGACTTGTTATCCTGAGCACATACTTGCTTATGGGAGCGGGAAGGCTCGTTTCTCTCTTGTCGTGGGTTCTGGCTCTTTTTGGACCGACTGATTGGAGGCGGGGATGGTGTAGGTCTAAGCACCACACTGAGTCTGGGACTCAGGAGTGGGGGCTTGGAGCCCAAGTTTGGATGGGGACATAGACCCCTTGATAGGAGAATGGTGGGTTGGTCTTGCTTGTGCCTAGGGTACAAGCGGGGAGTTTGTTTCGGGGTACCCAACTAGGATACATCGGTTCGCGAATCACCGTGTGATACGATACGACTTGGCTATGGTCTAGCACCATAGTAAGAACTAGAATATGAAAGATGGTAAAATGGTTCTGATTGCTTACCACCTGCTTGAAAGTAGCATAGGTGCTTACATAGAATGGTTAGTTAATGAACTAATGATGACTGCTAATAAAATTGAATATAAGGACGCATGTTTAGTAATGCTTTCCATAGATGCAACAACCCACAAGCCAAATAAGCCTTGCATATCCTTGGAGTCTTTTATTTTTCTCCTGTCGGGTAAGTCTTGCTGAGTACATTTGAGTACTCAGGGTTTTATTCCCCTATTGCAGGTGATCGAAGGATGCTTAGAGCTGACTCTTGTTTGTGGAAACCTCCTGGTGGGATCAGAGAGGATTCCTTTCACACTATGACTGTAGTGTTTATTTATAACCCTTACTAAAGGTTTTTATAAGAAAAGATGTCAAATATGTTAGCATCTCTTGTATATAAATGTCTGCTATACTCCACCAAGTCATTAAATTAATCCTGCTTCCTCTGTAACTCTGATAATATTGTTATATTCCGCTGTTATAATTAATTGAGGTAATATTCTGGTACCGTAATAAAGTGATATAAGAAATGACTTAAGAATGTTGTAAGCTTTATTCTCTCATTTATGATCCTAATGGAAAAATATGGATTTTCGAGTTCTCCCTAGGGGTGTGCTCGATGGGACTGCATAGTTTAGTGTCCTCTCTTGAGTACTTAGTGTCTAATGGAAGACAAGTACTCATGGGAGGCACTAGACTAGGTGGTTCTACCACAGACAGCTCTTGCCATTCACCCACTTTGCCACCAACGACGGGGTGAGATGGCCACCATTGTCCTATACCTGCAAAACAACTTAACGGTAGCACCGTGAGTACATTGCGTACTCGCATGACTTAATTCCAACATATAATATTTGGTGGATGCATAGGGTGATTATCAGGCATTTATATAAGTGCAGAAAGTAATGATGTTCATTAATAGTATGACATGATATGCTTAACATTAGAAGTAAAGGTATTTATCATTATAGCAAGTGCTCATAGTCCATCATTCATGATACCATGGGCATAGAAAGAAAGAACAACTAAATAGTTCCGTCCCGAGGGACTCCAGGCTTTCAAGACTCTCTGAAGGTGTACAACTGTACCCACACGGAAGGACGGGACTTGTAACACCCTCGGTGTTACACTATATAATCTTTTGATAAAACACTGCATGTGCATCATGTTTATGTGATAGTGTATGAAATATAATGTGTAAATAAATTCATGTGACTTGAAACGTTTATTGGAAACACGAAACGAACGTTATATTTTATGTCGTGTTATATCGCTTAGAGTTCTAGATGAATTTTTATTGAACGAAAATGCTATAGAACGCATACCCGACACTTTAATAAAGTTTGTAGTACAAACTTTGTAGCTGGAAACCGAAGTTGACGCGAATCTGAACAAAAACTTAGTCATTCTCTTAAGTCGGAAAATGGGTCGACGAAGCTAAGTTTGGGAATTTTTATAGGAGAATCAGATTAAGTAGTGGCATGGTCTTAGGGTTTGTTTTAGTAGTTTGATATACCATCTCGAGCGTAAAATAGTTGGTTTAGCAATTGAAGCATTGAGGTGGGTTTTGGGGACGCTTTAAAAAGCGTACAAGGCACATTCCCGAGCGGGTGCAGTGTTTGGCCGCGGTCACCAGGCTACTGTTCGGCATCTAGTGCGCACACGCGCACCGCCGCTCGGGCCCACACCACCACTACTGTGCTCGTGCAAGCACACGCACACGCACACGCACGTGCACACCGCGCCTAGCGACCTGGCCGCTCGGCTAGCACCGCCGTCGTCCTGAGATTTCGTGTGCAAAGTGTGGGAAAAGAGATAAGAAATAAATTCCGATTTAAACAATTACCTCAATGAACTAGAAAGAAGGTGGGGATAATGCTTCAAGATATAGCTTTCTTGATCCTACGGTGCTTCATCCACCGAGTGATTTTGCCATTGAACTTTATAAAACTTTACCACACTGTTTCTAGTCACTCTTTCTTTTTCCTCTAAGATCTTGATAGGATGCTCAATATAAGACAAGTCAGGTTGGAGGGGAAGTCCTTCAATTTCCATAGCTTCATCAGAGACCCACAAACATTTCTTTAACTGAGAAACATGGAAGATGTTATGCACTGCTGACAAAATATCCAGGAGCTGGATACGGTAGGCAGCAGAACCACACTGGGCCAAAATCTTATAAGGTCCAACATAGCGAGGGGCTAGCTTTCCCCAAACACCAAAGCGATGCACCCCTCTCATGGGTGACACTTTGAGATACACATGATCACCAACTTCAAATTGCAAGGGCCTTCTTCGCTTGTCCGCATAAGTTTTCTGATGACTTTGAGCTGCCTTCAAATGGCTCTGAATAATGCTAACTTGCTCTTGAGCTTCTTTGATAAAATCAGGCCCAAAATATCCACGGTCACATACTTCAACCTAGTTAAGTGGTGTTCTACATTTCTTGCCATATAGGGCCTCAAATGGTGCCATACGAATGTGTCGGGTTCATAAACCCGGGGTCCCTCGGGGACCGGCTTCCACGCCAAGGCTTGACCCAAGAGTCTAAAAACAACAGGGCAAAGAGGCAGTCCAGCAACCGACCGGAAGGCCTGGCCCAAGAAGAGCAACACCCGCTCGTCAGCCACTTTGGCCCACCTATCCGACCGGAGCACTCGCTTCGGGCTCCAGCCGCCTCCGGACGGCCTCTCCGATCGAAATACCTGCCCCGGGCCCTACTTCCGACTCTGACCCCGCGTCTCTCTGACCGGGGTACGTAAGAACCTTGTTCACCACTCTTCTCCGACTGGCGCAACCGAAGCCGACAGGGGCCATTCGACCGGGGACGCCCGCTCGGAAGGGATCAGGGACAAACAGAGAAAGCAGCACACGAGTCAAACCATGGTATGGGAGCCATACCCTATACACCTGTGGGAACAGTGCTCCACAACCGCCCTGACACAAACAGTATTGTAGGCGCCGACCTTTATCCCTACAGTATTGTAGGCGCCATTGGACTCCCGTACGGCAAAAAGCCCCTCACGTGCCTCAGGGCGTCAATAGTGTTGTAGGCGCCGGGATTCACCATACCTGATAAACGTGGTGAGGCCCCTCACATGCCTCCGGGCAAGCAGTATTTTGCACGTACCGACATCAACCCTTCCTGAAGAAGATAGCGTAACCTCCCACGTGCACCTGACATTCTACAGTGACATCAATAGTATTGTGGGCGCCTACCATTATCCAATCCTCATCGGCATGGGCAACAAGGCTTAAAAAACATCCGTACCCTCTCCCTCTCACCTGTAAAAGCCATCCCCTTCAACTATAAAAGGGGATGTCTTTCCCCCCAATAGGGGATGAACTCATTTTCAAGCTCAGTTCCTTTAGATTCATTAATCCAATAGCTCACAACCACAGAACCGCCAGGTTCAGACCTCAAGCACACACTTGAACACTTAGCTCATAGTGGAGTTCCCATCGCTCTCGGGCCTTCTGACCGGAGCCGACCGGGCCTCTAGCAGCCCCCATCTTTCTCCTTGTTTGTAATCCCACTATAGACTTCGAGCACCTAGGCTTAGGAATAAAGTCACCGATCGACCCAAACTGGACGTAGGGCACGTTGCCCGAACTAGTATAAATCTTGTGTCATTGAGTGCTAGGCCACCTCCGATCACAACGTTCAGCAAAACTACAAATATTCACTAGTTGGTCACTTTCTATACCGATAGTTGGCGCCGTCCATGGGGAGGACGTTGTACGTTCAACACTTTTTGGTCATCGGAGGGTCCATTTTTCTACCACCCCCGCCGTGGTGGGCTCGGGCTATACGATTCGCTTTGGCTCGCTAGAATATCGCGCACTCTCGCCTGCTGGGATGTGGGTTCCACCCGTTTTCGAGCCATCCCAGGCCTTCCTCTTCAGAAGCCTAGACTTCATCGCCGACCGGCTCGGCATACTCCACCTCCACGAGGAGACTCGTGACCCGGCACTCGTCGGAGAGACGTCCTCCATCGACTCTAGTACGTGCAACCTCAACTGCGCGACATCTATGCTTCATTCCGAGCAAACTCTCTGCTCAAACCTCGCTGTGAGTAATATACATGCCGTTCTTTACTTACTACATTCTATCTTCCGCCAAATACTCGGAGGGCTGCCGTTGTCCCCGTCACGGCCACCGTACAACCGTTTCCCCTATGGCCTCGTGTCTCCCATGGACGCATACACCTGGGGGCTCCAAAAGATTATGGTGCTGCCTCCTCTCATGTCTGAGTTCATGGGGATGGTGAGCTACGCTCCCACCTGTTTCCTCGACATCATGGATGACGACGTCGGAAGTGATGGCTCCAGCAATGGCGACGTGGCACCCAGCCACCGTTCATCCCGGGAGTGCGCTATGACGGACGCTCCGAAACGGCCGCCAGGGGCAACAGAGTCCTCATGGACTCACGCCCCTCCGGGCCCTCATATGGAGGCCCCCGAGCTCACACGTGAGCATGGGGAGGATCTATGACGACAGTGGCCGCATCAACCACCGATCGCAGCAGCGCGCTCTTCGCACCACACTGCGCCCCGCGTGCATAGACTGGCAAATGGCGCTTGGGGTCGCGCCCGTCAGGTCCAGCGCAACACCCCCATTAGGGGGACCGATCCCCCACAGTTTGCTCGGGCCAGTCAGAACATTGCTGCCGCGGCAATGGTCCTACACGCCCTGTCCGAGCCGAACTACCCTTACGAACAGGCGATCCACCGGAACCTCCGGACACTGGTGGAGACCGCTGCCATTTAGCAAGCGGAGCGCTCCGTATCGCGACGCCGACTCGCGACCTCGCTCCCCGTTCGAGGAACAGGGACGCAGCAGATAGGGCACTACACCCTATCACCACAACAATCGCTGAGCGCGGCACATGAGGCCGCAACGGCACCTCATCTTGACCTGACGACCACTCTGCACCAACTGCCTATCTATGCACGACTCGGACCAAACCAAGGCACATGCAGCGGCGACCGGAGTCCCAGCACTGATGGCCCGGGACCACCAACCTTTGCCCAATGCCCCTAGCAAGCGTCGTTCTCACCGCGCTTCAACGGAGGCCACGACAAAGGTAAGGCCAAGCGCTAGGATCAAGATGAGGGCCCCTCCACGTAGAAGGGAAAAAAGAACAGAAAGGATCGCCGCCGATCGGCCAACTCCGCGTTGGTCGCCGCGACGGATTACGCAAGCACTCAGCCCCAGCAAGACCGATCGGGCCACTTTCATGAGCTCATGGAGAGCCCGTGCACCAACCACGACTATCCTTGTCACAGAACCGACCAATTTATAAGAGTACAAGTACGAAAACAATCGCCGAAACGATCAAATTCTCGAACTTGCGCCCATATAAACCCGGTAGTCAACTGAAATCACGACGGATTTCAAACCAACTTGCATACAACCAAGATCACAGTAATTCAACATAACATATCGTACGTTACAACATTTCGCAGACGTTCGCAAATAGATTACATCAACACAGAGTCATCGTTATTACAAAACAAGTCTTGTAACATAGCGGAAGCAAATAGTTTAACTCACACACACGAGTTCAATACCGCATTACCGGTTTGCTGATCACATCCCACAAAAGCATTCAGATAAGATAACGAGGAGATCATGCCCGTGATCTAGTCTTCGTCACCACGGGTGGAGACGATACTACAGAATCCCTGATAGAGAAGGTCATCTGCAACAAGAGGGAATAAACCCTGAGTACGGGAATGTACTCAGCTAGACTTACCCGACGGAAACCAAAATAAAGGACACCAAGGATCATGCATAGCTTTATTTAGTGGATCTGGTGACACTTTCTTTTGCGTAAAAGCATATGTAATAATGATTAACTTTTATCCTGAACTAGCGGTGACTTTAAGCCATTAACTTTGTCATCTATATTAGCACCTGTACTAATCAACCACTTAATTAATATGCAAACATTAATAACTATAGCGGTATAATTCTCGGCAACATTATCATCATCATCATCATTATCCATTTAACCATATCGTTAAATTAATTGAATCTACGTTGCCATTGCTCAAGTCAAGTTCTCACTATCCGGGAGAGACGGCGATTCGAATCGATTCCTATCCAAATTGGAGGGTATTCCTAACACAAACCCCCTTCCCCGTCGTGGTCGCAAACAAGTCACCTTTGGTACAACTCGGGAGAAAAGTAAAAAAAAAGACGCGGGTCCGGGCCGCCTGCATTCTCGAGAGAACCACTCGCCGGAAGTGCGGGATCTTAAACCCCGACTCCCCTTGGACTTATGCCAATGGCTCTCCGCATCCTTACTACCTCCAATGCATCCAACCCCACGGTTCCCGGCCTGAGTTGAGCTACTCGGCCCGCGGTCGGAACGACTTATCCGCCAGCTAAGTGTTAGGCTGCGTTCAACATGACATGAGGACGTCTGACGATCGGTCCTTAAACGCGACACGAGCGGAGTCACTATGTTCAAACCTACACAAGACTCCGCCGGGTCTTAATTCATTATTCACATGGTTCTTTTCCACGATAGCAAATATAGCCAACCGTGATCCACCTCATCCTAAATCTCGCAGGTGACAGGAAATCACCTGACTTCTACCGCACTAAGCATGGCTAAGCATTTAACCCGTTCCTGAACTTAAATAGGATTCCAGTGCGATATCTGGACAAGGAGGGATATATAATGCAGCAATTGGTTCCAACCAATTCCTATACTTAATGCATCATCAACAATAAAGATACTCAATATATTTGTAAAGACATGGGAGACTTATAATGCTCCGGGGCTTGCCTTTCAGGAAAGAGGAAGGCTGGTGATCAGGGCACTCGGGCAACTCCTCGGCGACGGCTGCTTCTTCGACTTCCTGCACCTCGGGCTCCTCCTCCTGGTTGGCTCCCTCGAACTCTAGCAACGTCACTCCCTCCAGCACACCTATTGCATGAATGCACAAGATAAGTATCATGGATGCACATGTACGAATGTCAGGGATGCTCGGGGAATGCACATGCTCACTGCAGTTCGCATATTCCAAGTTAAGCTTTATTCAATACACTTTACTTACCAAGTCTATACAACCTAATGTATAATTGCTCATCTTCAGTTAATGACCTAGCACCTGCACCTAAGCATATTCTCAAGTTAGGCTAACCCCCAAACAATCAACGATTACGTTGCAACACATTCAATCAAGCATTTGTATTTCAGCAAATGAAGACTATATATCGGTACATTAAACTAGCCATAACTGGAGATGTATAATTCCAAATGATATGAAACAAGACAATCTGGAAAGCTTATGAAATTGTCTATAATTCATTTTTAGACCTCAAAGCATGATTCGACACTTTACCAGCTCGAATTCCTAAATCAACAGAACACTGCCCTACAAGACAGAGAATAAGCAAAACAGGAACCTAACTTTAAACAGCTGTAGTTTCTAAACTACTGGGCCAAATGCCCTCAAATTTTGACAGGAGCTAGATACATAAATTATCTACAACTCTTGTATTCATCATATTCACAGAAAACCAAAATCTCATGGGGAACTTTCTAAAGTCCCCAGATCTGTCCAGAGGGACATAATGCCAACAAATAATTAGCAACTTATGATGTAAACATATAATTAGACAAAACCAACTTTACTATCTTATCACACATATCCTAAGAACACCAGAAAGTAGGATGTCCATTACCAAAACATTTCTTTTAATACCTTTCTTAATTTATTTAATTAATTAGGGGAAATAGTAAACCTATATGAAAATTGCCCCATTAATTCTACAAAAATTACAGTAGACACTACATACTCTAAGTAGACTACCATAAAAATTTCACACCATTTGAGCAAGTATAAAAGCCTACACAAAAATGACAAGGCATAATGGCTTAAAATGGCATAATTAGGAAACCCTAATGAAAAGTGTCAAGCAACAGATTTCATATTTTTCCTAGCATCCTTAGGGCACTAGGATACTACCTACCAAGTTTCATGGCCATTGGATTCATAGATTATTTAATAAAATTTACACAAGAATCATCCAATGATAAAAGGAAAATCTATAACTCAAAAACTACACATTCAATGACTCTCAAATTTTAACCAGAGCTTCTACTATACCATACTAGCTTACCCACAAAGTTTCACAATTTTTGGATCACAGAAACTCAAGATATGATTTAAACAAGTTTGCATGCAATCAAAAACACTTTTCAAGTTCCTATTTAATTCATCCAAATTTTCTACATGATATGCTCAAGATATATTTTTATTAAATACTAGACCTAACAATGAGTCTAACAAAATTTGAAGTACTCAATTTGGATCTACCAAGTAGGAGTTACAAAATTTACAAAATGACACTAAAAACTGGAATTTTTGAACTATCTTTTCTAACTCAGTCACTGACAAGTGGGGTCCGTCAGTCAGCCGGGCCCGCATGTAAGTGAAAGGAAAACAGAGCACAGCGGCTGCGACGGCGCGGGCATGGCGTAGCTCACCGGCGGCTACGTCTCCGGCGAAACCAGAGCCACCGTCGTGCTCACCACGACGAGCCGCACCCGTGGGTGCCTCGGGTTCGGTCTCTACCGGCCTCTACCTACAGCGACGACATGCACGGCGGACGGCGACGAGGCTGCGGTGGAACTCCGGCGACGGCGAGCCTACATTGCCCCACCCAAGCACGGTATGAGTTACACGGTTACATGGAGAAACTATCCGAGAAGAAAAATGGGAAAGGGGAAGCCTCAAGTGCTCCAGCCACGGTGAGCTCGATCTCCGGTGAGGTCGAGTCATGGCGGCGGCGGATTCGGTGAATGAGCCATCAACTCCGTTCGATAGGCTCTACTAGAGGGTGGACGAGGTAAAGGAGATGGTGGGGAATCTGTGGACGAGATGGAGTGAGTCGCGATCGGTGGCGAAGGCCTGAGAGCTCGGCCGGACTCTTCTTGACATGGCGCATGCCACCACGAGAGAAGAAGAAATACGGCCTCTACCTTGACTTTCGGCTCCACGGTGAGGTGGACGAGGCAGAGGAGTACACGGCGGAGCTGTGGGTGAGAGCTTGTGACGGTGGTGCCACAATGAAAGCGGTGGTGGCAAGGTCAAGGCGGCGCGTCGGCAATGGAGAGCGGCGGCTTCAGAGAACGGCGAGTGGAGGAAGAGATGGAGATGCAATTGAAGGCGACGCTTCCTCCAGAGGGCGCGTGGAGTTGAGGTGTCCGCGACGGCCTTGACTGGTGGGGCCAGGCCAGACGTCTGACCTCCACGGCGTGGCCCACAGCAACAACGACGGCTGAGGCCGGTCGGCCACTTTCGACTTTGACGGAGATGGCCATCAGGCCTGCAATCAACCGACTGACGCCACATTTTGGAGTCAATGTATTTCATAATCCTATGCTCATTAGCGCAAACTTCCTAAACGAAAGTGCAAGCCCTAAGTACCAGCTACAAAACTCCTTCAGAGTTCAAAGTCTAATTCGAAAAGTATAGAGAGTAAAATCATGCCAAAGTTGAGCTCTTGAAACTGAAAACTCAGTTTCATACTTAGAAATTTTCTAAGTGTCGAATCCAACCTCAAAACTGACTTGTGGACCATTTTTGAACATGTTGTGCACATTTTCATGAGGTGGCCATAAAATAACTTTTGTTCCTTATATAATTCCCTACAACTTTGCTTTAGGTTGCTCAGACATGCAAACGTCCTAAGCTACACTTTTAAAATAGTCAAACATAGGAGCTCTAGGGGTCCAAATTGGTCAACCATGACTCGAAAACCTAATTAGGCAAAATGATCAACATGAACCTTGTTCCTAATGACATTCTAGGTGTAACTAAGTTACTTAGGATGATTATTAGCCACACCACACATTGGTCACACAAGAATCAAGCAAGGTATGTACTGAAACAATGAAAAACACATGAAATGTTGCAACTGTTTCATAGTCATGTTTCACTTGTTTCATGATTGTGTTGCATAGCACTAACTAACCTTGTTTCACTAAGTGAGTGGCACATGTTGCACTTAAGCATTGCACACTTTACATTTCATAAAGAACAACACACATGAAATCTACAACACGTTGCAATGTTTCGAATTTATGTTTCATGTGCTATAAGTTCACAAAGGGATGCATGATGCTCATGTTCATGAAATGCGATTGCAAATGTGGAAGCCAAACACACAGGGTGTTACAGCCCTCCCTCCTTATAAAAATCTCGTCCCGAGATTTGAAAAGCGTACCATTGTTGATAGAATTCCTTATAACCATCCCTCAAATAATCTTCCCTTTCCCACGTTGCATCGCGTTCACTACCCTGATTACTCCACATGACTTTGTAGAACTTGACCACCCGACTCCGAGTCACTCGCTCACGAGTGTCAATCACTCGAACCGCTTTTCTTCAAAGGTCAAATCAGATTTTAACTTTCGATATCCCCCAATGGAACTCTCTCTTCAGGGACGCGAAGACATTTCTTCAATTGGGATACATGAAAGACATTGAAGATAGCACTCATCTCCGGAGGTAATTGAATCTTATACGCCACTTTACCACTTTGTCCAATGATTTCAAACGGACCAACATATCTTGGCGCAAGCTTTCGCTTCACACCGAAGCGTTGGACACTTTTCATAGGTGAAACCTTCAGATAAACAAAGTCTCCAACTTCGAACTCAATAGGTTTTCTCGTCGATCGGCATAACTTTTACGCGCAAAGCTTGCAGCGGCGGCCATGTGAGTTTGGATAGTACGGACTTGTTCTTGACTTCTTGAACAAAATCAATTCCATAATATCTCCTTTCACCGGCTTCTACCCAGTTCAACGGGGTTCTACACTTCCGGCCATACAAAGCTTCAAACGGTGCCATCTTGATGCTTTCTTGATAACTATTATTGTACGAGAATTCAGCTAGGGGCAACCATTTTTCCCATGAACCCTTCGCTGAGATGACACAGGCTCTCAACATATCTTCTAAGATTTGATTCACCCGTTCAGTTTGTCCATTGGTTTGTGGATGATAGGCAGAACTTCTTACTAGCTTAGTTCCTAATAATCCATGTAAGTGCTCCCAAAAGCGAGCAGTGAACTGTGGTCCTCTATCAGATACAATAGTACGAGGGATTCCATGAAGACGGACTATCTGATTGAAGTACAACTCAGCATAATCAGTCGGACGGAAATCAATGCGGACAGGAATGAAGTGTGCAGACTTAGTCAGACGGTCTACAATCACCCAAATAGAGTTAAAATTCCTCTGAGTAGTAGGGAGTCCAACAATAAAATCCATACTTATCTCCTCCCATTTCCAACCTGGAATAGATAGTGGCTGAAGTAATCCGCCCTTCATGTGTACAGCTTTAACTCGACAACAAGTGTCACACCTAGCCACATAAGCGGCTATCTCCTTCTTCATTTTAGTCCACCAATAACGAGGCTTCAAATCATGATACATTTTACTACTGCCCGGATGAATAGATAATTTAGAGGAATGTGCTTCAGATATGATTTGATCTCTAAGCTCTCTATCCTTCGGAACCACTAACCTATCCTTGAACCATAACACGTCATTTTCATCTACCCGAAAATGTTTGGTTTCTTGTTCTTTCATCTTGCGCTTGATGTGGAATACACCTGGATCGGTCTTTTGTAGCTCAATAATTCTACTTTGCAGAGTACAACTGACAGTGATGTTGTGAAGGATTGCAGGATGCATGAGCCGTGACAAATGACAATCACCTTCAATCAAAGAGTGACAATGCGATTTCCTGCTCAAGGCATCTGCAACGACGTTTGCCTTGCCAGGATGATAGTGCACTTGGAGATTATAATCCTTGATCAACTCGAGCCATCTTCGTTGACGCATATTCAACTCAGGTTGAGTGAAGATGTACTTAAGACTTTTGTGATCAGTGTAGATGTTGCACACATTACCAAGCAAATAATGTCTCCAGGCTTTCAAAGCATGAACAACTGCAGCGAGTTCTAAGTCATGCGTAGGATAATTCACCTCATGCTTCCGAAGTTGGCGAGAGGTATAAGCAATGACCCTACCCTCCTGCATAAGAACACCTCCTAAGCCAATGCCTGATGCATCACAATACACATCAAAAGGTTTCTCAATATCCGGTTGTGCCAAAACCGGAGCCGATGTTAGAAGAGTTCGCAGGGTATGGAAAGCCGCATCACACTCAGGAGTCCAGACAAACTTCATGTCTTTTTGCAGCAATCGAGTCATAGGCTTGGCTATTTTAGAGAAATCCGGGATGAAGCGACGATAATAGCCCGCCAAACCCAGAAAACTCCGAACCTCATGCACCGAGCTGGGAGCCTTCCAGTCTAACACTTCTTGCACCTTGGTGGGATCCACCATAATTCCACCATCGGACAACACATGCCCGAGAAACGGTACTTTGCGAAGCCAAAATTCACATTTGCTGAACTTTGCATAAAGCTTGTGTTCACGCAGTCTAGTGAGAACCACTCGCAAATGTTCAACATGATCTTCTTCATTCTCAGAATAGACCAAGATATCATCTATAAATACCACCACAAATTTGTCCAACTCAGGCATAAACACCGAATTCATTAGATACATGAAATGTGCGGGGGCATTGGTCAATCCAAACGACATAACCAGATACTCATACAGACCATATCTTGTAGAGAATGCGGTTTTTGAGACATCCTCAGGCCGAATTTTGATTTGATGATAACCAGACCTCAAATCAATCTTGGAAAAGACTTTTGCTTTAGACAACTGATCAAACAAGATGTCTATCCGCGGCAGAGGGTACTTGTTCTTAATTGTGACTGCATTCAAAGGCCTATAATCTACACACATGCGTAGTGACTGATCCTTCTTCTTCACAAAGATAGCTGGACACCCCCATGGCGATGAACTAGGACGGATAAGGCCTTTCTGTAGAAGTTCACTTAACTGGATCTTAAGTTCAGCTAGTTCGTTGGGAGGCATTCTATAAGGTCTTCTAGATATGGGTGCTTGTACAGTGGCAACTCTATCTTGAACTCTCGTCCCGATCCGGAGGTAATCCAGGCAAATCCTCGGGAAAAACATCCGGAAAGTCACACACTACCGGATATTTGCCATAGCCTTTGCTTGCACCGCATTAGCCGCACAAGAAAGATTGATGTCCTTAGGTAGTTGCACGGGAACCTTCACGAGTACTAGGATCTCTCGAGCATGACTACTCTAGTCGATGTATCAATAAGCACCCGTGCTTGCTCATCCAATTCATTCCCAATATCACATCGATACCCAGCCCGATAAAACTACCGGATCAACTTGATAACTTCGTCCCTCTATCTCAAGTTATCGCCCCTACTACTGAGCTTGGTGGGGATGGTACCACCGGCAGCCCTAATACAATAACCCTCACCCTCAACGATTGTATGTTTTCTGCACAAACTTGGATGCAAATGCGGGACTAATAAAAGAATGTGAAGCACCCTGAATCAAATAGTACAAGCTGCGGGGTGTTGATCAACCGAAAACTTACTAACATGGTGTTGCCTCCCGAAGGAATATCGGCAACATTTGTATAGTTCACACAGCCACCTTGATTGAAATTCTTCTTAGGGTAAGGACACTTCCTCGCCCAAATGGCGGTCTTGTTGCAATTCCAACCTGACATATTGCTTGGCGGAACATTGGAGCTTCCTTGATTTGGTAGTGCCCTTTGGAAGAGCAACCGTAAAAGCCTTGCGAAATCCAGGTCCTCCTGGATTCTTCTTCTGTGATGTGGGCGAAACTTAGCGGTGGCCGACGGTGGACGGAATGGAGCCTTATGTGTGACGGGGAGCCTTGGATTGTGAGGCACTTTCGCCTCATAGGCTCTCTTCGACTCTTTGAAGCAACATACACATCATTGTTGTTCTCTTGGGATAGAGCATCACTAACAAACTCATTGAAATGCGCACACTTGCAATTTCCCATGGTCTTCATAAGTTTGGGGCTCAGGTCCCGCTTGAAACTTCATGATTTTCTTGGCATCGGTGTCCACAAACTCCGTGGCGTACCTTGCAAGGTTATTGAAAGCTTCTGCAGTATTCGTTCAAGCTCTTGTTCCCTTGGGTTAACTTCATAAACTCTGTATGCTTGATCGCCATGAGACCGGGAGGAATATAATTTCCCAAAGCGACTTGAACTGATCCCAAGTAATTTGGGCATTAGCGGGCATAGTGGACCGATGATGGCTCCACCAAATACCAGGTGGCCCATGCAAGCTGGTGAGATGCGTGCCTCGATCTTCAAAGACTCGGTCAAGCGGAGCGGCGGAACTTCTGCTCGAGTATTCAACCACTCATCAGCTTGCGAGGCTCCTCGGCCTCCTTGAAGATCGGGGTTTCGTGTCAAGGAAAGCCTTGAAATCACTTGTATTGATTTGGTTACGGTCCTTGGCGGACATTCCGATCCTCACGGTTTGCCATCGGCGCATAGCCTCAGCTAGCATCTTGGCCGACTTTCAACGATTTATCTGCATTAGCTCAGGTGGTGTGGGTGGTGGTGGAGGAGGTGTTTGCTCCTCATCTCCATGGTTACTGACCATGACGAAGATTGTAAGCCATCTGCAAAATGTATAGCCAATGAGCACTTGATGATGTGGAAATTTGTAGATGAATTGTATAATTATGCCTGCGACTCCAATGGAGAAATGAACTTATACTATCATAGAGGCACAATCATTCATCACAATCACACAACTTCTCAAGCGCATCAATTGACACATTAAGGCGATGAACTTAACCAGCAATGAGATGGATAGCCCGCATGAGCCGGAACTTGTCAAAGGCTCACATAAGCGGAACATAACATGTTCAATAGGTTACATCAAAGCGGAGGGTTCCAAAGCGGACAAAGAAAGATAACTTAAGGTTCGATATTACATCCCAACGATTAACTTATTACAAAGCTACTCGTTCATGCACGAGGATCAACAAAAGACTAGCTCCAGTAGTATTAGCTAAGTATTAAGCTAACTACGCGCCGTCCTCGGAGTCGATGTCGAAGATCTCTCCTCCATCTTCATCACTAGCGTGCTCTCTAACTCCTCATCTTCCTCCCCATCATGTGGAACGTCTTGAGTCCATTAATCTCAACGTCATCACCTTCACCATGATGACACGAACCCATCTCATCCTCATCGGTGGCGGGAGAGGTGAAGGCGATTGTGTAACAGAACCTCCTCATGAAGATTGTCATTGTACCCTTACTGCGGCCGCCAAGCTGCTGCTCGAGTTCTACTGTCAGCTCTCGGCACATTCTCCTCGTGCAGGCTTCATTCCGTTGGTTCAACATGTGAACCAACATACTCCACCGATTGCGGTGAGCAATCTGTCAACCTCTCGAACCTCCGTTTCTCTTGATCCCGTTCTGCGTGACTTGCTCCAAACGCAGCTGCTGAACTGCAGATCCTCTCAGCGATCACCCGGGCTAGCTCGCCTCGGCCTTTCCTCCTCGGTAGGCTCGGGGCGGGGCTCACGAGGAGCTAAGCGGTGACGAGGTGCCACGCCTCCAGCCGGACTTACGGCAAGGTCTGCGTTTACGTGCAGCGCCATCTGTAGCAAAAAGTTACAACGTAAGGGAGAATCATTTAAGGGATACGAAATTTAATTATTCGAGACCATCAATTTTAAAGGAGGGAGTAATGCAAGAAATGCCATGTATGCTTGAACATGATGCATGCACGATCCGTGCGTCCTCACAAACCTAAAATAAAATTTAAAGGCTAGCGAAATATACGGTGGCATACATACGTTCTCTCGTATCACGGTAGCTAGTCGATCTACAACGATCGTTGTTAGTGTACCTATGAAAAATTTCATTTCAGCCCGATAATTCCCTAAAAAGGCATAAAAGCAAGCATTAAACTAAATACTTTCATACATACATCCCGGATGTATATACTCTAGTATCACAAACTACCCGACAGAGATACCCACAATTAAGTACTCTCATAGATACATGATTAAACATGTAGGTATGCGAGCAACCACAACTTCTCTCCCTAGACCGACGGTTGGGCGGTCATGCTCTCACAACTCACCCTTACACAGGCGTGAGGCAAATGATCCAAACATTACCATTCAAGCGAATGGCACCCATGCAATAGCACGCCGCATGGACAACGAAAATAGAAACAATCATTTCCCAAAGTTAGTAATTATATAAGCCACCTAAAATCCTTAAGTGGGCTACAAAGGATGTGATCAACGGTACACTATAAAATTTCAGATTTTGAACACTTACATATAACTATAAGTTATAAACCAGTTTTACAAACAAAAGCTTTTGTTTTTAAATACCGTATGACATGTTTAATGTTGAATCTAGCTCGATACCAGCCGTCACAGAACCGACCAATTTATAAGAGTACAAATGCGAAAACAATCGGCAAAAACGATCAAATTCTCGAACTTGCGCCCATATAAACCCGGTAGTCAACGAAATCACGACGGATTTCAAACCAACTTGCATACAACCAAGATCACGATAATTCAACATAACATATCGTGCGTTACAACATTTCGCAGGGCGTTAGCAAATAGATTACATCAACACGAGTCATCGTTATTACAAAACAAGTCTTGTAACATAGCGGAAGCAAATAGTTTAACTCACACACACGAGTTCAATACCGATACCGGTTTGCGATCACATCCCACAAAAGCATTCGAGATAAGATAACGAGGAGATCATGCCCGTGATCTAGTCTTCGTCACCCGCGGGTGGAGACAATACTACGAAATCCACGATAGAGAAGGTCATCTGCAACAAGAGGAATAAACCACGAGTGCGGGAATGTACTCAGCTAGACTTACCCGACGAAACCAAAATAAAGGACACCAAGGATCATGCATAGCTTTATTTAGTGGATCTGGTGACACTTTCTTTTGCGAGAAAAGCATATGTAATAATAATTAACTTTTATCCCGAACTAGCGGTGACTTTAAGCCATTAACTTTGTCATCTATATTAGCACCTTGTACTAATCAACCACTTGATTAATATGCAAACATTAATAACCATAGCGGTATAATTCTCGGCAACATTATCATCATCATCATCATTATCCATTTAACCATATCGTTAAATTAATTGAATCTACGTTGCCACGCTCAAGTCAAGTTCTCACTATCCGGGAGAGACGGCGATTCAATCGATTCCTATCCAAATTTGGAGGGTATTCCTAACACAAACCCCTTCCCCGTCGAGAATCGCAAACAAGTCACCTTTGGTACAACTTCGGGAGAAAAGTAAAAAGAAAAGACGCGGGTCCGGGCCGCCCTGCATTCTCGAGAGAACCACTCGCCCGGAAGTGCGGGATCTTAAACCCTGACTCCCCTTGGACTTATGCCAATGGCTCTCCGCACATCCTTACTACCTCCGCATGCATCCAACCCCCACGGTTCCCGGCTGAGTTGAGCTACTCGGCTTCATGGTCGGAACGACTTATCCGGCCAGACTAAGTGTTAGGCTGCGTTCAACATGACATGAGGACGTCTGATATCGGTCCTTAAACGACCTGAGACGGAGTCACTATGTTCAAACCTACACAAGACTCCGCCCGGTCTTAATTCATTATTCACATGGTTCTTTTCCACGATAGCAAATATAGCCAACCGTGATCCACCTCATCCTAAATCTCGCGGTGACGAAATCACCCGACTTCTACCGCACTAAGCATGGCTAAGCATTTAACCCGTTCCTGAACTTAAATAGGATTCCAGTGCGATATCTGGACAAGGAGGGATATATAATGCAGCAATTGGTTCCAACCAATTCCTATACTTAATGCATCATCAACAATAAAGATACTCAATATATTTGTAAAGACATGGGAGACTTATAATGCTCCGGGCTTGCCTTTCCAGGAAAGAGGAAGGCTGGTGATCAGGGCACTCGGGCAACTCCTCGGCGACGGCTGCTTCTTCGACTTCCTGCACCTCGGGCTCCTCCTCCTGGTTGGCTCCCTCGAACTCCAGCAACGTCACTCCCTCCAGCACACCTATTGCATGAATGCACAAGATAAGTATCATGGATGCACATGTACGAATGTCAGGGATGCTCGGGGAATGCACATGCTCACTGCAGTTCGCATATTCCAAGTTAAGCTTTATTCAATACACTTTACTTACCAAGTCTATACAACCTAATGTATAATTGCTCATCTTCAGTTAATGACCTAGCACCTGCACCTAAGCATATTCTCAAGTTAGGCTAACCCCCAAACAATCAACGATTACGTTGCAACACATTCAATCAAGCATTTGTATTTCAGCAAATGAAGACTATATATCGGTACATTAAACTAGCCATAACTGGAGATGTATAATTCCAAATGATATGAAACAAGACAATCTGGAAAGCTTATGAAATTGTCTATAATTCATTTTTAGACCTCAAAGCATGATTCGACACTTTACCAGCTCGAATTCCTAAATCAACAGAACACTGCCCTACAAGACAGAGAATAAGCAAAACAGGAACCTAACTTTAAACAGCTGTAGTTTCTAAACTACTGGGCCAAATGCCCTCAAATTTTGACAGGAGCTAGATACATAAATTATCTACAACTCTTGTATTCATCATATTCACAGAAAACCAAAATCTCATGGGGAACTTTCTAAAGTCCCCAGATCTGTCAGAGGGACATAATGCCAACAAATAATTAGCAACTTATGATGTAAACATATAATTAGACAAAACCAACTTTACTATCTTATCACACATATCCTAAGAACACCAGAAAGTAGGATGTCCATTACCAAAACATTTCTTTTAATACCTTTCTTAATTTATTTAATTAATTAGGGAAATAGTAAACCTATATGAAAATTGCCCCATTAATTCTACAAAAATTACAGTAGACACTACATACTCTAAGTAGACTACCATAAAAATTTCACACCATTTGAGCAAGTATAAAAGCCTACACAAAAAATGACAAGGCATAATGGCTTAAAATGGCATAATTAGGAAACCCTAATGAAAAGTGTCAAGCAACAGATTTCATATTTTCCTAGCATCCTTAGGGCACTAGGATACTACCTACCAAGTTTCATGGCCATTGGATTCATAGATTATTTACTAAAATTTACACAAGAATCATCCAATGATAAAAGAAAATCTATAACTCAAAAACTACACATGCAATGACTCTCAAATTTTAACCAGAGCTTCTACTATACCATACTAGCTTACCCACAAAGTTTCACAATTTTTGGATCACAGAAACTCAAGATATGATTTAAACAAGTTTGCATGCAATCAAAAACACTTTTCAAGTTCCTATTTAATTCATCCAAATTTTCTACATGATATGCTCAAGATATATTTTTATTAAATACTAGACCTAGCAATGAGTCTAACAAAATTTGAAGTACTCAATTTGGATCTACCAAGTAGGAGTTACAAAATTTACAAAATGACACTAAAAACTGGAATTTTTGAACTATCTTTTCTAACTCAGTCACTGACAAGTGGGGTCCGTCAGTCAGCCGGGCCCGCATGTAAGTGAAAGGAAAACAGAGCACAGCGGCTGCGACGGCGCGGGCATGGCGTAGCTCACCGGCGGCTACGTCTCCGGCGAAACCAGAGCCACCGTCGTGCTCACCACGACGAGCCGCACCCGTGGGTGCCTCGGGTTCGGTCTCTACCGGCCTCTACCTCAGCGACGACATGCACGGCGGACGGCGACGAGGCTGCGGTGGAACTCCCGGCGACAGCGAGCCTACATTGCCCCACCCAAGCACGGTATGAGTTACACGGTTACATGGAGAAACTATCCGAGAAGAAAAATGGGAAAGGGGAAGCCTCAAGTGCTCCAGCCACGGTGAGCTCGATCTCCGGTGAGGTCGAGTCATGGCGGCGGCGGATTCGGCGAATGGGCCATCAACTCCGTTCGATAGGCTCTACTAGAGGGTGGACGAGGTAAAGGAGATGGTGGGGAATCTGTGGGCGAGATGGAGTGAGTCGCGATCTTGGTGGCGGCCAGAGCTCGACGGAGCTCTTCTTGCCGGACATGGCGCCACGGCCACGGAGAGAAAGAAGAAATGCGGCCTCTACCTTGACTTTACTGGCTCCACGGTGAGGTGGACGAGGCAGAGAGAGTACACGGCGGAGCTGTGGTGAGAGCTTGCTAACGGTGGTGCCACGGCGGCAGCAAGGTGGCAAGCAAGGTGGCGGCGGCAATGGAGAGCAATGCCATGAGAGCGGCGAGTGGAGGAAGAGATGGAGATGCAATTGAAGGCGGCGCTTCCTCCGAGGGCGCGTGGAGTTGAGGTGTCATGACGGCCCTGACCGGTGGGGCCAGCGCCAGGCGTCTGGCCTCCACAGCGCGTACATGCAGCAACAACGACGGCTGAGGCGATCGGCCACTCGGCTTTGACGGAGATGGCCATCGAGCCTGCAATCAACCGACCCGACGCCACATTTTGGAGTCAATGTATTTCATAATCCTATGCTCATTAGCGCAAACTTCCTAAACGAAAGTGCAAGCCCTAAGTACCAGCTACAAAACTCCTTCAGAGTTCAAAGTCTAATTCAAAAGTATAGAGAGTAAAATCATGCCAAAGTTGAGCTCATGAAACTGAAAACTCAGCCATACTTAGAAATTTTCTAAGTGTCGAATCCAACCTCAAAACTGACTTGTGGACCATTTTGAACATGTCGTGCACATTTTCATGAGGTGGCCATAAAATAACTTTTGTTCCTTATATAATTCCCTACAACTTTGCTTTAGGTTGCTCAGGACATGCAAACGTCCTAAGCTACACTTTTAAAACAGTCAAACACATAGGAGCTCTAGGGGTCCAAATTGGTCAACCATGACTCGGAAACCTAATTAGGCAAAATGATCAACATGAACCTTGTTCCTAATGACATTCTAGGTGTAACTAAGTTACTTAGGATGATTATTAGCCACACCACACATTGGTCACACAAGAATCAAGCAAGGTATGTCTTTGAAACAATGAAAAACACATGAAATGTTGCAACTGTTTCATAGTCATGTTTCACTTGTTTCATGATTGTGTTGCATAGCACTAACTAACCTTGTTTCACTAAGTGAGTGGCACATGTTGCACTTAAGCGTTGCACACTTTACATTTCATAAAGAACAACACACATGAAATCTACAACACGTTGCAATGTTTCGAATTTATGTTTCATGTGCTATAAGTTCACAAAGGGATGCATGATGCTCATGTTCATGAAATGCAGTGCAAATGTGGAAGCCAAACACCTGGGGTGTTACAATCCTGTCAACCATCTCTACAAGGACTGCTAGCTCCTCAAGCACCTGCTGAGGTAGACTGGCAGACCAAGGAAAGAAAAAGGCGAAGAGGCAGCAAACGCAGAAGGGCCATAGCGGGCAAGGATCCAGACGACTGAAGGACAAAGTGATCTGACCGGATGCCTACTGACTGAAGGACAACAACGACGATGCTCTCTCTGAGCACCCTAGAACAGCTATGTCGTTTTTCTTCCCCTAAGTTTCATTCTTACCATTATTTACTTAGCATATGTCCTGTAAGAACACCCCGACCCGAACACTTTTCTGCTCGGGGCGCTCTAGGGCTCCACTAGGGGGCTCTACTACCCCTCTGTTTTGTTTTTACTTTGAGTACTCTTTTACTTTCATATGGAGAAAACTCCTTCCTACCCGAACAGAAGGGTAATTCGTTCTTTTGATTCGCCTTACGTAGCTTTGCTTTAAAACATTCCGATTGATCGCACCCCACTTTTTCCTATGGTTACAAGCGGCTGAGCCTCGCGGGCCATGCCCCGGGCTCACAAGGTTGTGGCCTACGGGACAAATGGGCAGGTACGAGAAAGAAAGAAATAAAAAACAAAATTATGCTAAGGGAAAACTAAGGAACGAAAGGGAACAAGCTTCCTCGAATGGAGCAACTCCATCACAAAAACAAAAAGCGATTGCAGTCATTAAAACACACATGAACATTTTACACAGGGGCTTCCCCATGAACTTAAATTTTTTACGTCTACTAACTACTTATATTCTGCAAGCTATAAAATGGCCCGGCGGCATCTGCTGTTGGCGCGGCCGACAAAGGCGTAGGCTACTCACTCCCCGGCGGCACGACGCTCGGCTCGATCGGGGCCGAGTTAACGTCGCCCCCCCCCGAACCAGGCTCCGTGCTATCCATAGGCTTGGAAGCATCCTCCCCACGCATGCTTCGGGCCATGTCTTCATAGCGAACATCCATCACCCACTCGGCAGAGACTTGCTCTGCCACCGATCGCACGTGCGGCAGCAAGCTCTCCCTGATCGATTGGATGTCCCCCATGCTCAGGCCTTCAGCATACCCGCTACAAATAGTGGCGAAGTCCAGATTTAGGTGGTACATTGCCACCGAGGTCAGCACCCCCGACGCTCCGTAAACTAGCTCGCTCCTGACAAGGTCCTTGACCGCATCCAGGACCTCCGCCAGTTGGACAGCAGGCGCGCTAGTGCTTTGCACAGACCCAAAGACTTCCGAGATGACAAGCTTGGCAATGTTGCGGATCTGATCAAGGTCCCCATCAAGAGCACGTCGCTCTTCATGGGACTTGGCTAGCTCCTCTGCATTCCGGTTGAGGGTCGCCTTGGTCGTCTCCAGGTCTTGCTCCAGCGTCTTCACCTTTCCATCCAGCTCTAAAGAAGGGGTGACAAGCTCAGGGACAGGCTGAAGAAAGAAACCAACGCAACAAAAAACAAGAAAGGGTACGTACCAGCGCGAGAGTTCTCAAGGGCAGAGAATTCCTTCGCCTGTTGAGTCGCCTGCGCGCACAGCCGGGTGTTCGCCTCCTCCATCCCCATCACCCGGCTTCGGAGCGCGAGCACCTCTTGGTCCGCCTCCAGGGCCATCCGCGCTGACTCTAGGGCAGCCTGCTCCAACGCCAAAGCACTCCGCTTTGGCTCAAGGGCCGCCAAGGCCTCTTGAAGCACCGCCTCGGTGCTCACTAGGGATGCCCGTAGCTCCACCTCAGTCTTCGCTTGATGGGATTTCGTTGCCTCGAGCCCTTGCTCGGCGGCAGTCGCCCGCTCCGCTGCACACTACCCCTCTGCCCGCGCCGCGGCAAGCTCGGCCGCCCGGTCCTGGGACTCACGGCAGGCGGACCCTACCCGACGCTCGAGCTCGGCCATCCGGGCGTGTTCCGTCCAGAGGAAGAAAGACTTACGAGACAACATCTTCCTCAGATTCTACGAAAAACAAGCATGCTAAAAACAACCGACAAAAGATTGCCGAGTGAACTGAGCCTGCTTCTGGGCATTCTCGAGCTTCGTGGATAGCTTGGTGAGTTCGGACACCGTGGCATGCTGCAGGTCGACCTCAACCAACTATCGAGCGAACTGAGCCTGCTTCCGGGCATTCTCGAGCTTCGTGGACATCTTGGTGAGTTCGGACACCACGGCATGCCCTTGCCCCCCGAAAAATGTCCTAGAGCTGACGCTCTCGGGAATCCCAGAGGACGAACCATGCCTTTCATGGGTCCTCAGGGCAGGACCACTCTAGGTCACCCTCCGACAAACCGCCAGAGGGCCCAGCCTCCAACTAGACCACCGCCAGCTCCCGCGACGACACCGCTAGCTCCGCCACGGTACCCGCCTCATCGTCAGACAGGATCTCCACCACCTCATTTGCGTGGAACGCCACCGGGTGTCCCAACTCCATCCTGGCCACACTTCCCTCCAGCGCCTTCGGCTTCGACGGCAAGGATAGGTCGTGCAACCCTCCACCCGGCGAGATAGGGAGCTCGCCCTCCCTCGTCTCTTCCACCGCGACCGATGGAGGAGGGGCCATGAGAGTTACCTCTGACACAACCCCCGCCATCAGCACTGGGATCGCCGCCAATAATGTCGATGCCACTATCACCTTATCAGCAGCCGCCCCGGGGGGCACCACCCCCGGGAGGGAAGGCTTCGCCGCCGCCACCCTGCTGTCCCCTTCGCTCACCGCAACACACTGTAGGGTGGGCCTCCAAGTCTCTTGCATGGGGGTCAGGGCGATGCTCAACCCCGGTATTCCCTAGCCGTTGATGGAAATTATAGGTGAGCCACACTCCAAAAAAAACTCGACCAGCAAAAGATCGACGAGCAACAAAGGGAAACGTACCGGGAGGTGAGCGGCACGACTCTGAAGGCAGGCTCCGACGACAACGGACCCATGGGACGAGGACCGCTCCCAGGCTGTGACCCGCGCCCCTCACTTCAGACGGGGGCAGAGTTGTCCTGACCGGCTCCTGCCCGGCCTACGGGTCACTACGACCTCTGGCTCGGGATTCCCTGACCGGAGCAGTGGGTAGAGCGTCCTTCGACTGCAAGTCGTGCGTCACCCGAGCGCCAGTCTGCCCCTCAGATAGCCCAGACTGCTCGACCGCACCCACGATAGGCAGGGCCTCCTCCGGCGGCGAGTCAGGCGTTGGCACTAGCCCCGTCGTCGTGCGAGCGCCAGTCCGCTCCTCGGTCCACCAATGACGTCTGCGCTCGCCGCACGCTTGCTCGCCGCAGGAACCTCCGCACGCCGTGCAGCCTCCTGCTCCTCACTAGCGGACGTCACCGCAGGGTCGCGACGCTCCGCCGAGGTCACAACGACCTCGCGACTCTCCTCGTCGTCGGAGAAGACCATGTCGTCCAAATCCGTAGGATCATCCGATGCGAGTTCCGACTCGATGTCGCTCCTACATTCCCCGGCCCTCACGCATCGGGTGACCTCCTTCTCCTTCTCCTGCTTCCGTAGAACCTCCCTAGTTCTCTCCTTCTTCCGAGCGTCTGTCACCTCCTTCTGGGTGGCCTGCTGGGCCCTACCCTCCGGTCCCTTAGGAAGGTGCGGTCGGGACTTGTACCTTTCAAGCCCCTATGGAACGGATGCCCTAGGATCAAGAAACAAGAAAAACAGAGGAAGGAACACGAACAAAATAAAGGATCATACCAGGTTGGACATGACCGAGGCATTGAATTGTATGGGTTTCCCCACAACCGTATCCTTGGGCCTCAGCTGCAGCACTCAGCCGAAATGACTCCAGACCTCGTCGTTTGGCAGGTCCTCCAGTGACACACGGTCCAGGTCCGACCGGCCGTCGTACTTCCACATCGACTGCGTTCTCTCCACCAATGGCGCAACTCGACGATGGAAGAGGGTATGGAACACCCGCACCCTATCCAGGCTGTGCCTTATGAGCTTCTAGAGCTCCTCCTCGATGGCCTCCACCTTGTGCTTCTCCGTGCGGGCGCAACCCCACGACTAACTCTTCTGCTTCTCCGGCCTCCCACCGGTGAACGCCAGAAACGGCGCCTCCGCCGGATTCCTGATGTAAAACCACTCCTCGTGCCACCCCCGGTTGGAGTCACAGGGGGTGTACATGGGGTATGAATCTCCCATGCTCAGCTTCCTCTGTAGGGCGAAACCCCCCACCGGCGCGGTCTCGACCGAACTCCCCGCCGTCAGGGTCCTCCCGGAGAACAGTCGCCTGAAGAAATCCATGTGCGGCTCCATCCCGAGGAAAGCCTTGTAGACGGTGATGATGTCGGCAATGTGCAACACCCCCATCGGATTAAGGTGCTGCAGCTCCAGACCCCACTCGTTGAGGAGCCCACGTAGGAACCAGTGCGCGGGGTATCCTAATCCACGCTCATGGAAGGTAAGGAAAGAAACCACCTCGTCGGGACAGGGTTGCGGGAACTCCTCCCTCCTAGGGACCCTCCAATATGCCACCTCCTATGACGGTAGAAACCCCTTCTTGATGAAGGACTCCAGCACCGACTTCCTCACGTTGGACGACCTCCAGTCCGACATGTCGCTCCGGATCGCAAAAAGGGTCGGTGAGTTTCTTCTCTCCTCCCTCGCTCTCTCCCCTTTCTTTCCTAGAAACCACCGTGGCTCTCTGGAACGCCCATGGCAAGAAGGAGAAGGGAAGGCGGCGATAGAGGAGGAACAGGCAAAAGAACGGGACAAAAACCCTCTCACTTCTCCTACTTAAAGAAACAACAGTTAGGGAAGGATGCGCCGATCGGGGAATGCAGAACGGCAGAGCGAGAAGACCTCTCTCTTTTCCATTTAATGCAGATAAGACATGCCCTGACCGATGAGGCATGCTCTGCCCGACGGAATGGCTCCTGATCAGAAGGGACGTGGCCTGGCCTTGGCCCACCACCACCACATGATCAACCACTACAGCACGATGGGCACAGGAACCAAAACACCACCGCACGTGGGCGGCTCCCCGCTTCCCCAGGATAGATCTGGGGAGACCAAAAAACAAAATCTCCGCCGGGAGACCAACCGGCCCCCTGAGTCGATCGAGTCGCTCAGTATCCACACCGAGACACAGGTAGGAAGTGAAGGGATGCCCCATATAGGCCAGGTCAGACGTTTCCGACTGAAGCGCTCCGAGCCCCGTCACTCTAGTCGTCAAGGTAAACACTATCAAACCCCCTCTATTTCATTATAAATCATTTCATACATCCATACGCGCATTTCATTCCATACGCCCATGCCTCCTGGATGATTTGGGCCCTAAACTGCCTAGGGGCTCGGGAACTAAGCATCGCATGTGCAGCGAAATGCATCAGAACGCTCCATGTTGCATCACAAAGCGGCGGTCGTCTTATTCGACATGAGCGACCAACAGAGCTAGGGGAGAAAACCGTAGATGAGCACCGTGCGGCCCTCGCCCGGTCCGGCAGACCGGGTCATCTCAACCTTCTCGTTCGATCCTGAACCTCTCGCCAGGCCCACAGAATCTTCATCTAGGGGAGGCCGTTAGGCCACCCGGGCCGGTCTCCGGAACGACCTAGGCATCTATCGGTTTGTAGGTAAAGGAGTAGTGGAATGTCACAAGAGGGCTATGCCAACCCCATCACGAACGATGGACCCGGATTCCACTCGATCACACCCGTTAGCGAACTCACCGATCTAGTCTTCGAGCCCGAGCGATCGGGACAGGCGACAAAACTCAGCCCCACCGGTTGTGAGGAATAGAGGATGGGGTAACGCACACAACTCACATCAACCCCCACAAAGGCCCGATAGGGCTCAGGGGCTCAAGACAAATGCCAAGGACAGCGACCTCGAACTCGCCATATCCATGACTCTGACTCACCCGGTCCCACGGCGCACACCGGCACTAGGATCTGCGAGCATCGCCTCGACCGATCTTTAACTAACTAACTACGCTTCGGCTTCAAACGGCTTCACTTCCGACCGCGCTCCAAAAATCCTAGGACCGCGACTCCGAACTCACGTAACGGCTTCACTTCCGACTACGCTCCAAAAATCCTAGGACCGCGACTCCGAACTCGCGTAACGGCTTCACTTCCAACTGCGCTCCAAAAATCCTAGGACCATGACTCCGAACTCGCATAGCGGCTTCACTTCCGACTGCGCTCCAAAAATCCTAGGACCGCGACTCCGAACTCGTGTAACGGCTTCACCTTCGACTGCGCTCCAAACATCCTGGGACCGCGACTCCGAACTCATGTAATGGCTTCACTTCCGACTGCGCTCCAAACATCCTGGGACCACGACTCCGAACTCGTGTAACAGCTTCACTTCCAACTGCGCTCCAAAAATCCTAGCACCGTGACTCCGAACTCACGTAACGGCTTCACTTCCAACGCTCCAGACTCCTAGGACCGTGACCCCGAACTCGCGTCATACGGCTATGGAGCTCTGGCTCGACCGGTTCCTAAACTAACTAAACTAACTTTCGATCCCACGGCGCGCATCGACGCCAAAAGACCAGTGAGCTCTGTCGCATCCGAACCGAGCTATCTCCATCCATGGAGCGCACCGACGCCATGGTTTGTCCTGAACTAACTTTCTCACCCGATCCACGACGCGCATCGACGCCGAGATCAGTAAGTTGTCTCATCCCCACGCCTAAAAACACCTCGGCTGCACAACGACGCCTTGGTTAAACAAAAAACCGTCTCAAACTAAAAACATGCACACACGCCCGCTAAAACAAACACCCCCCAGACGGTTCTTCCTGAACCGCCCGGGGGCTCGGGGGCTACACCTACGGGTGCGCTCGCGCGCACCCACCGAACAACAGAAGAACCTCCGCCACTGACAACGCAGAAAAACCCCCAGCCGGTTCTGCCTGAACCACCCGGAGGCTCGGGGGCTACACCCGTGGGTGCGCTCGCGCGCACCCGCTGGCAAGACAAAAAAAACCCCGGACGATTCTACCCGAATTGCCCAGGGGCTCGAGGGCTCCTATCGGGTTCATAAACCCGGGGTCCCTCGGGGACCGGCTTCCACGCCAAGGCTCGACCCAAGAGTCTAAAAACAACAGGGCAAAGGGGCGGTCCAGCAACCGACCGGAAGGCCTGGCCGAAGAAGAGCAACGCCCGCTCGACTGTCACTTCGGCCCACCTATCCGACCGGAGCACTCGCTTCGGGCTCTAGCCGCCTCTGGACGGCCTCTCCGATCAGAATACTTGCCCCGGGCCCTACTTCTAACTCCGACCCCGCGTCTCTCTGACCGGGGTACATAAGAACCTTGTTCACCACACTTCTTCGACTGGCGCAACCGAAGCCGACTGGGGCCATCCGACCGGGGACGCCTGCTCAGAAGGGACCAGGGACAAACGGAGAAAGCATCACATGAGTCCAACCATGGTACAGGAGCCATACCCTATACACCTGCGGGAATAGTGCTCCACAACCGCCCTGACACAAACAGTATTGTAGGCGCCGATCTTTATCCCTACAGTATTGTAGGCGCCGTTGGACTCCCGTACGGCAAAAAGCCCTTCACGTGTCTCTGGGCGTCAATAGTGTTGTAGGCGCCGGGATTCACCATACCCGATAAACGTGGTGAGGCCCCTCACATGCTTCCGGGCAAGCAATATTTTGTAGGTACCGACATCAACCCTTCCTGAAGAAGACAGCGTAACCTCCCACGTGCACCTGACATTCTACAGTGACATCAACAGTATTGTGGGCGCCTACCATTATCCAATCCTCATCGGCGTGGGCAACAAGGCTTAAAAAACATCCGTACCCTATCCCTCTCACCTGTAAAAGCCATCCCCTTCATCTATAAAAGGGGATGGCTTTCCCTCCAATAGGGGATGAACTCATTTTCAAGCTCAGTTCCTTTAGATTCATTAATCCAATAGCTCACAACCATAGAACCACCAGGTTCGGACCTCAAGCACACGCTTGAACAATTAGGTCATAGCGGAGTTCTCGTCGCTCTCGGCCCTTCCGACCGGAGCTGACCGGGCCTCTGGCAACCCCCAACTTTCTCCTTCTCATTTGTAACCCCACTGCAGACTTCGAGCACCTGGGCTCCGGAATAAAGTCACCGACCGACCCAAACTGGATGTAGGGCACATTGCCCAAACCAGTATAAATCCTGTGTCATTGAGTGCTAGGCCACCTCCGATCACAACGTACAGCAAAACTACAAATATTCACTAGTTGGTCACTTTCTGTACCGACAGAATGCTTTCTTGATAGCTATTGTTATAAGAAAACTTAGCTAAGTTCAAGCATTCATCCCACTTCTCAGGAAAAGAAATGGCACAAGCTCTCAATATGTCCTCAAGTACCTGATTTACCCTTTCTTTTTGGCCATCAGTTTGCGGATGATAAGTTGAACTTCGGAGGAGACTAGTAACAAGACACTTCTGAAGTTGCTCCTAGAAATGAGAGACAAAGACTGACCCTCTATCAGAGACGATAGTAAGAGGAACCCCATGCAGGATCACAATCCGGTCAAAATACAACTTGGCGTACTTCTTGGCTGAATATCTGGTATTCACTGGGAGAAAATGAGTGGACTTGGTAACGTGATCCACAATGACCCAAATAGAGTTATAGCCCTTGGACGTGCGGGGTCAACCCACAATGAAATCCATGGAAATCTCCTCCCATTTCCAAATAGGGATAGGCAAGGGCTGCAAAAATCCTAGGGTACGCATATGGTCTGCCTTAACTCTTCCACAAGTGTCACACTCCGTGACGTACTTGGTCATATCATGCTTCATATTTGACAACCAATACAAGTGGCGCAAATCATGGTACATCTTGTTACTTCCTGGATGGATGGACAACTTGGAATGATGAGCTTCCTCCAAAATCTTTCTTCTAAGTTCCTCACTTGAGGGAACAACCAATCTGTTCTTGAACCTCACTACATCTCTATCATCAATACTAAAATGAGGACCATGCCCTTCGGCAATTAACTTCTTGATGTGTAGGATTTCCGAAGCATCATGCCTTTTCTGTATAATAATTTGCTCGAGTAAATATGAGATTAGAGCAATATGGGCTAGCACCTCAGCATGGTTGAGAGACAAGGGTGCTTCTTCAACTTGATATGACTTCCGGCTCAAAGCATCAGCTACCACATTAGCTTTTCCAGGATGGTAATGAACCTCCAAATTATAATCCTTGATTAGCTCCAACCATCTCTGTTTCCTCATGTTTAGCTCGGACTGAGTGAAAATATATTTGAGGCTCTTGTGATCCATAAAAATATGTACTTTATTTCTCAACAAATAATGCCTCCAAATTTTTAGAGCGTGCAAATTTTTAGAGCGTGCACCACAGCGCCAGCTCTAAATCATGGGTGGGATAATTCACCTCATGCTTTTTTAGCTAACGTGAAGCATAAGCTATCACATGTCCATCCTGCATAAGCACGCATCCTAGTCCAATCCTTGAGGCATCACAATACACATCAAATGGCCTATCAATATCTGGTTGGGCAAGAATAGGAGCAGTGGTAAGAAATTTCTTCAGGGCTTGGAAAGCTTCTTCACAAGCCGGACTCCATACAAACTTGACGTCCTTCTGGAGCAACTTGGTCATGGGTTGGGCTATTTTGGAGAAGTCAGGAATGAAGCGCCGATAATAACCAGTAAGACCAAGGAACTAACGGATCTGATGCACTAACTTTAGAGATTTCCAATTTAGAACATCTTGCACCATGCTTAGGTCTACAGAGATACCTTTAGGTGTCAGAACATGTCCAAAAAACTACACTTGATCTAACCAAAACTCACACTTGCTGAATTTGACATACAACTTGTGATCTCTTAATCGAGTCAGTACTATCCGAAAATGTTGTGCATGCTCTTCTTGGTTCTTGGAGTACATCAAAATATCATCAATGAATACCACTACTGATAAATCACTTTTCCAATAATTCCTCTAATTGCTTCTTCATTTTAGCTAGTTCTTTAGGAGCCATGCGGTAGGGACACCGGGAAATAGGAGTAGTGCTAGGTTCTAATTCAATGGAAAACTCCACATCTCTATCCTGTGGAAACCCGGGTAGATCTTTAGGAAAGACATCCAAAAACTCACAGACCACAGGAATAGAGGCAAGATTAGGAGAAGCGTCAACATGAGTAGCAACTGGTAAGGCTGGATCTAAGGGCATAGGAAGAGACATCCTATCCTCGAAAGAAGGAAGCCATAAGAGATATATTGTGCCTCTAGGCAAACCCCATGCTCATGAATGAATGTGATGCACCAGACTCAAACAACACATATGCTGGGTGGGAATCAATGGTAAACATACTAGCCATCACTGGTTCATTCTGCAAGATCTCCTCAGCCTTAGTGAAGTTGACTTGCCTAGAGCAGTTTACGGGCACCTTCTTCTTGATAATCATCTGCTTGACCAGATGGGAGTTGGCTGAAGGCTGGGAAGACTGCACATGCTGGTTCTATGGACACTCCTGAGCATAGTGGCCTTCCTTGCCATACTTGAAACAAGCACCCGGCTTGTTCCCCTGCCCCTGACAAGGTGGAACCTGCTATCCCTAAGGCCGCTGTTGCACCTGCTGAGTAGGTGCATGGTACTGAGTGGAAGGTGCCTGGTAGGTCTGTTGAGGCTGACGAAATGACTGCCCACCCAGAGACTGATAGGACATCCGCCTGACAACCTATATCTTCTGAGCCTGGGGATGACTAGAAGACCCAGTAATCAGCCGCTTGCGCTTCCACTCAGCCTGAGAGTCACGCTGAAGTCCTTCCATGGTAATAGCAGCATTCATCATAGCACCAAAAGTCTAGTAGTTCCCTATGTATAGCTCCTTCTGTAGACTACATGATAAGCCGCGATAGAAATGGTCCCTCTTCTTCTCATCAGTATCGACGTGGGTCCTAGCATACTATGATAGATGGTTGAACTTGTTCACGTAATCCATCATAGACATGCTCCCTTGCCTTAGGTCCAGGAACTCCATCAACTTCCTATTTAGTACACTAGCAGGAATGTAGTACTCTCTGAAAGCAGCGGTAAACTCCTGCCAAGTCACACGGTGATCTACCGGTTGCATGGCATTGAACGTGTCCCACCATGCACTGGCAGAACCCAACAGCTACTGCGCTGCAAAGCGCACCTTCTGCTCCTTAGTTACAGTGAGTAGTAGAAACTTCTGCTCTAGAATACAAAGCCAATGCTTCGTATCTAGAGGCTTAGCAGTCGGTGTGAACGTGGGTGGGTGCGTCTTCAAGAAATCCTAGTAAGAATAGGGTCCCTCAGGACCGCGGGCACCACCCCTGTTCCCGCCGCCAATCGCCTGGGCCAGCATCTCCAAGGCACAGGCTAACTCACGCCTAGCAGCCATCATCTCTGCCATCATCTCCGCATGGGTCATTGGAGGTGGTGGTGGTGGAGGAGGAGGAGCCAGAAGTGGGGCCTCGTGGCTCTCCCTATTGCCATTCTCATTGCCACAACCATTTTCACCTTGGCCTTCGCCAAGGCCATGGCCCATCCCAGCACTGGTACTCCCAAGACCAGACCTTAGGTTCATCTGTAAACAGATAAGAACCAACCATTAGGGACAACCCTCCAGATTAGGAACAAGAGACTTAGAGAAATGATAAGACTTTTATTAAAGCATTCTTTTAGATTATCCTATCAATTTACTAATCCATATTATACGTGTGGGGGAAGTCTAGTTTAAGCAAGATTCTCTTTTCATGATGCATGCATCGGCCTACCTGTTCACTCAAGCCGGAATATAGCGGCATTCGCAAAAAAATTTGGCACATCGCACACTCACTTTCCGCTTGCTAAACAATTCGTATGCAGCATAAGTTATTGTACCTACAGAAACTTGATTAGATAAAACCAGTGCCGCTATCCTAGATAGACCATATTACTAGGGCTTATACTTATTCGCATAATTTTATCGCATCCTACTTTTCGCAAAACTTTTGTTGGTTAAATTTTAGTTTTTGAAAAGAGTTATGAAACTCGTAGACTCATTATTGGCTGTGATACCACCTGTGGTAGAACCGCCTAAAATAGCATGCTTCCGGAGGTGCTCGTCTTCCACCAGACACTAAGCGCCCCGAAAGTAAGCTACACCGGATGGTTCCATCGAGCACACCCCAAGGGTGAACTCAAATAATCCACATTTTTCCTCTAGGATCCAATAATGAGAACGAGTTTACAATACTTAGTCCATTTCATACAACGAGAGTTCTTAGAAAGACATTATTACAATACTAAGTTCAGAGTGCGGAATTTAAATAGTGGAATTACAATAAACATCTAACGGTAGAATACAAGGATCCGTCTGTGCCCATCAGAAGAATCCTCCACACAACAGCTACTCTTCAAGCAGCACCTGCAATAGGGGTAAACAAACCCTGAGTACAGAATGTACTTGCAAGACTTACCTGACTAGTGGGAATAATTTCCTGACTCTAAAGGATATGATAAGCTTTATGGATTGCTGTGTTTCCTTTTTGTGGAAAGCAATACTAGTAGTGAATCCTTATGTATGTTTCTTATTAGCAGTCATGATTAGTTCATTATCTAACCATTCTAGGTAAGCACATGTTCTACTTTCAAGCAAGAGTTGAGCAAACAGATCCATTTCAATGTGCCCAGCTGGGTACCCCAAAACACACGCCCCGCTTGTACCCCAGGCACAAGCAGGACCAACCCATTACTCTCCTATCAAGGGGTCTAGGTTCCCGTCCAAACTTGGACTCCAAGCCCCCACACCTGAGTCCCAGACTCAGTGTGGTGCTTAGACCTCCACCATCCCCGCCTCCAATCAGTCGGTCCGGAAAGAGTCGGAACCCACGACAAGAGAGCAATGAGCCTTCCCTGCTCCCATAAACAAGTATGTGCTTAGGATAATAAGTCTATGACCTGACTAGAATCTAATGCAACGGCCGGTACATAACCGACATAGATAGGGAAAATAGTGTAACCAAGCTATGCCATGTTGGCCACGGGACACAACCTCTTACACCCACCAATACCCATACCATATCCCTGCCTGGTCTCCATTTCTTTTCATGATTTATCATGAGAGTGATAATAATAATCACCTATTATCAGTAACGGCAGGTTACTCATGCTACCGTAAAACCTAAGCATAGCAGCTACTTGACCTAAGCTAGTAGGACTCATAGGTAGGTATATGTATGCATGTAGTTTCAATATAAATCCTATAACATAAATGCACATCATATATATATTTCCAGTGATTATTCAAAATAAGGGTTATTCACTAGGGCTTGCCTTGCGTAGGCGCGGTGTCAGCTCAGTCAATCAGTGGTGGCTCTGGGACCTCCTCCTGCATGAGGATCTCCTCCTCGTACTCTTCAATCACCTCCTCGTATTCCTGCTCTCCAGCGGTCACGAACTCCACCAACGCGTTCTCTACATGCATGCAATGATGATGCAACACTTAGCATTTTAGCAACATCAGCTCTTAAATAGCAATACATCTACCAAGCTACTAAGCTAACTCTAATGACTAAGATGCTAAGCTACCCATCCTTTCCACTAAACAGGTATGAAACATTCGAGTATTATCTTAGCAACCAAAAATGCATTTCTTACTTTATTTATGAGTTCATACATACTAAAACAAGGAGTACTTAGCTACCCTATTTATCAACCTATTCTAAGGCTACAAAAATTATAGTGAGCACATAATAATGCAATGAACCTACTGTAAAAATTTCAAGGACAAAACTATTACCCATTTGCCACAAAAATTCCTACAAATATAACTTAGACATGCATAAACTAACTATGCCATCAGATAGACAACATTTTTAGGAACCAAACAAAATTTATTTCATAATTTTTGGACATCTATACGAATTGATATTAATTTTCAAAGTTTAGCTCAGAAATTAAAATATAAAGCTATTTCTAATTACTTAAGAAAAGGAAAAACAAATTCCACTCTATGGCCCACCACCATGCTGCCCACGCGGACGCGGCCCACCACGAGGCGGCCCACGACTGGGCGACCCACGCGTGCTACCAACTTCACAAAAACGCCCCCGCGCTAAACCGAATCAACCCACCGTCCATGGCACTATTTCCTAAGAGAGAGCCTATGCGAATAGGACCCTGGAATCTATCGCCTTTACCACGGCCAGGTCCCTGGGCACCCCTGCGCTCGCTGGCGTGGCGGACGTGGCACTAGACGGCCACACCGGCCAACCGGGACCCGCCCCGGCCTAGCTAGTGGGCCGACCTGGGCCTACAGCCCTAGCGCCTACACTAGCCGAATTTATGATTGCGGCAGAGCTTGCGGGAGTGATGACCACAGTGAGCGGCCGCATGCGACTGTGGCGCAACCATACCAGCAACCCTAGACCACCGCATGGCTATTGCTAGCATGAGAGCATCTCTAGCCTACCCTGGTCACGACTGTGGTGATGGTTTGGTCGAAGATACCCTGAGCAGGGCTAGCCACGTGGGGCCTACGGGAGGCAATGGCGCTCCACGATGGTGCACCCACGTCAGCAGCACCAGTGAGGCGGTAGAGGCGCAAGTGAGGCGTGTAGGATGCAGTGGAGGTGGAGGCGAAGCTCGTGGCACAATTGGCTAGGCGTGGGATGGTGCGGTGAGCGGTTGCCCTCGGCCGTGGTCGAACCCGGCCTTAATGGCACGGCGGAGGGAAAACTCCAAATTGGAGCACGTCGTGGTGCAATTCAAGGCGGGGTGGGAACAGTTGGCACTTGGACGCCAAGGCGGAGACACGAGCACGTGAGATTTAAAGCAAGCTCCCACACTCTGGCTCATCGGGATCATGACGTGACCGCGGTGGGAAGCACGGGAGGGCGTAGCGGTGGAAACAACGACGAGCAGTGACATGGCTGGCACTCTTTGGCAGGACATGGGCGCCGCAACTGGAATACACACACCAAGCGCAAGTGACAAGCACAAGCGGCCACGGCTGGCTCTGGCCCACGCGCTGCGGTGCCATTAATGGTGGGCCGACGGCGCCATAGGGTGGCATCCCACGTGTGCGGTAGTAAAGCAGCAACGATGCGGTGCAGGAGCACATGGCGGTGCAGTGGCAACGAGGCACGGCGTAGCGAGCAAGCGTGCAACGCGGTGACGGTACAACGGTGGCAGCATCATAGCATGGCGGCTCGCGTTGACGACTAGCTGGCGCACCCGAGCAGGCAGCCTGCGGCAGCAGCGGTTGGCCAGCACGTGGCCATGCGCTCGCGTGCACGTGCCGACACTATGCCGTCCGAGCAGCGGGTCCAGTGACCGCGCACAGACTGGGAAGTCAGCCGAGAACGTGCTATGCACGGTTTTTAAAGCGTTCGAAACCTCTAACCAGTTGCTCCAACCCCGAAACCAACTTCGCGACACCTTAGGGGGTCCATTAGGCTACTAGAACAAGCCATAATACTTCACTATTCTGTAACCCAATCAATTGCAATAAATTACTAAACATAGCAGTGTCTAACAGTTGACAAACTTGAAAATTCCTAAGTTTTTTAGCTGAATTTGGTTTCCAATTATGATTTCTAAGCTAGTGGAAATATTAGTGTCAGTACGAAAAGTGACCAACAAGTAAATATTTGTCGTTTTGCCATATGTTGTGATCGGATGTGGCCTAGCACTCAATGACATAGGGTTTATACTGGTTCAGGCAACGTGTCCTACGTCCAGTTTGAGTCGGTCGGTGACTTTATTCCTGAGCCCAGGTGCTCGAAGTTTGCTATGGGGTTACAAACGAGTGGGAATAAGATGGGGGTGTTAGAGGTCCGGTCGGACTCTGTACTGAAGGATCGAGAGTGACGGGAGCTCCTACATGCGCTATGTATTGGAACGTATGCTCTGTGTAGCTTTAGAGTTCTAGAGCTGTGAAGCTGTTTGAGTGCTCAGAACGTCTAAAGCTAGTAGAGAGAGAGTTGGAATGATCCGTCTGTTGTTCGTCGTCCTTTTAGGAGGGAGCGCATCCCCTTTTATAGGTGAAGGGGATGGCCTTACAAGTTAGGAGAGAGAGTGTGTGTGTGTGTGTGTGTGTGTTTCCTAGTCTTGTTGCCCACGCTGTCGGGTACAAGACAGTTTGTCGACGCCCATAATACTGTTGACGCCCAGATATGTGTATCAGGCTTCATCGTGTTCTTCTGGTATGGCAAATGTCGGCGCCTACCATACTATTGAACAAATGTCGGCGCCCACAACACTATTCATGTTCTGACATGTCTA